>VMBQ01002194.1:49326-76841 GCA_007657795.1 Dreissena rostriformis
TATATAACCGAGCGTACACGTATTGCCTGTTTCTTATCCCACCCATCCTTACGTCAAACAAACATCGCCCGGAGTTGCACTAAATAGGTGATATTTGGATTTATATTTCGGAAGCAGTATCGTTACAGCATATACATTTATTCCAAATCAAATTCAAATCCAGAAGCATCACATCTTCTATTTAAGTAACGATCGCAGTATGAGTAACGAAAACGAATCCATGCGAATCTGTAGCAGAAAGAATTTCGGCCAACGTGGTACTCTTCTGTGGGTTATATAAAGTTACCTACATTACTTATAAACACTAACGTGTTGTGAATTATCGCGGCGGCAGCTGACCTTTAGTTTTAGGTTTAAATCTATACCCAGATTATATTGTATTCGTGCTGTTCATTGATTCAAACACGAATTCAGAAATAATATCAAACACAACGTTTTAATAAACCAACACATTTGATGACCTTATAGTTGAGTGAAGCCTGTGTTGTATTGAATTTTATAATCCAATAATCAAGTAAAATCGCCACATTGATATTTTCATCCAAGTTTCGGCACACCTGTTGAGTAAATAAGCATTTTAAGGAACATACAGAGCCAATCACACGGTGATACGCTCTCAGTTAAAGAACATCTTAAAATATGTATTGTTCCCTTGCTCCTAATGACGTCTTCTTCAAATCTCTAGATTAACCATTTCAGACATTATCTCGTAATACGTTTTATGTATACGTTTCCAATAAAACCCCGGAGAGGGGAAAATAACCACTGTCAGTCTCGAACGATAGTATACGAGTCTTTATATAGTGTTTCTTGGGAATATAAATTATCAATCGCCAAGAAAATATGTTCCAGTTGTTTCAAATGTAATGTTGGCGGCTTATACCTTATAAAACGTATTTTTTGTATTATTTGATTGAAGGCAGATGAAAGACAGAATCACGGGTAGTGATAATAACTAATACTTTCAATACAAATTACATGATAGTTGATAAAAAAAAATGACTAAAACATCCAATTTCAGTGTATACCTGTGTTAACGCCCTACTTTTAAGCATGAATGGTTCAATATTCATTATTAACGTGCATACGTTCTATGTAATACGGCATGAACATGTCAGGAAATGATGTTTTCATCTCCGACAAGTCACTCAAAAAACAGAAAGCACATATTAAACGATTAAATGGCACCAGTTTATGTCAATATATGTGTTTATTTTCGTCGATGCATTTGCATTAAAGTTTATATAGTTTAACCCAGTTTCATCAATACTATTCACTTGTAAAGTGAGCGGGGCAGTTTGTGTTTATCTTATCTGTAGCAATACGATTAAATTATACGATATTTGCAACTGTAGAAGCAACAGAGATGTTTTCTTTCCTAGCTCAAGCACGTTAAAACGGTATTGTTTTAATAACAATACTTCCAATACTCAAACAGCTTTCATAATAATCTTGGTATGACAGATACTTGAACGCTGAATCAATCACCAGCTATTGCCAATTATATATTCAGCTCTACATTGACGGCGTTTCATAAACATGATTGATAATACCGGATCCGTATAAGCCTCAAACGACTTACAAGGAATATTAATCTATCAAATTAACCGGGTAATTGGTCCAAAATTGCATACCTTCCCATCCACTTATATCTTATAATTTCTTATAATCTAAATTAGTGTGAAAGTCAAAGAGTGGAATATGTATCCAGTAGCCACATTAAAACATGCCGAAGTACAGTAACTGTTATAACAATCATCCTCTAATTAACTGTTTAAGAGCTACGTAAGAAGTTACAAAAACATATTAGGTTTAATTTAATATATTCCATAAGTAAACAAGAGGCTCGTTTATCAATTTCCATTTCCTTCATGTGGGCGTTGAAATAACGATTACGATATCACAATCCAGTACATGCGCGTAGCTCTCATTTGAAGGACGGTATATGCTCTTTCTTGAAAACTATTTCTCTTTAAAATACAACCTCGAAAATGTTAATTATGCTGCCATTTTCCGCAATTCTCGCCAAAGACCTTGATTTTCTTCGATCTCTTCAAAATATCAAATCAATATTTTTGCTAGAATCTGATTGAGGACACATCAATGAATTTCAACAGCGTTTGTCTCACAGGCCAAGTTCTGCGCCAAAGTGCCTGAATAATGTTAAAGGAAGAGAAAGTGATATCATAAATCATAAGACATTTTAACGAGCTCAACGCGCTGTCCTCAGGGTCAACAATGACAATTTTCTTATATACATTTAACGTGCATTCTTCTTAATTGGTTGATATTGATGAAGTGGAATGTCATTGTAATTTAAATAGTAAGGATTATGAAAGCCATTATATGATACCGTGAGTATGACGACGCGTATAGGGACCATTATAATGATGGTGATAATGATAAGTTTAATAATGACGATGATGATGGGTGCGGTGATCATGATGAGAATGAGGTTGTTGATTATGGCGGTTATAACAATACCATGGTGATGCGGGTATAACATTGACAATGATGATAATGATGTTCGTAATGTTAATATTATATTATATTAACGAATGATGATGAGGAGAAGGAAGACGAGGATGGAGACGATCGCTGCTCACATTAGCGAGAGCTATTAAATCAAATTACTGCTGGAAAGGGTAAACAGGTAAAAGTTATATTTGGAATCAGAATCCATAGAACAGCCGACAAACAGAAGATTGAAAATATTAATCGGTAACAGGTATTTTCGTGGCATATTTTATGTATTTTATTGGACACGATTATCTGTCATAAAATATCTCATTTGTTTGTTTTTAGATGTTATGTAATCGGCGGTTATCATTCTATCAAAACATGACACGTTATTGTAAGCAATGTATGTCTGTTAATTATGCCGAACGTACTGTTCTGAATACAGTCGCAAGGTAAAGTTCTTTAAATGACACGATTATTTTATGAAAGTGGTTGCGGATGGTGTAAGATATGATGCTGATAAGCTCGTTTTTGATGATGTTGTTATTGATGGTGTTGATAAAAACAAATGATTATTATGACGAGGCAGAGGTGGTAAAGTTAATACTAGAATGACTAAAGACTCCAACGCTGATGGTGGTAATGATGTTGTTTAATGATGTTAAATGACTGTGTCGACGGTGGATGACAATTGTACAAAATGTATTAAACATAATATTTTGAAAAACCATGATATTATACACAATTTATAATAATTCTACGATATGTTTCCACGTATGTTCACATTCATGCTGTTATATTAGGTATAAACATTACCGAGCTTACGCCAATAGCTTGTATGTGATCCCAGCCACCGTGGCATCACTCGAATATCGACAGGGGTCGCCCTTCCAGGTGCCGCATTATCGTCGAAGCGTTTAACCGACAAAGACTATTCTAACTATATGTAATTAGTTTACTTACAGAAATACTTATTCCGTCATTTATTGTATTTTATTTAATTTAATACATCTCGTGCATTTCACACGGTTGTCTAGGTGTTTTTTGTGATTCGTGTTCTTGTTTGTTTTTTTGTGAAGAAAGACGTAAAATATTAAATATTAAAAACTTAATAATACACCCACCTGTCCCGTTCTAGGCAATTGTTGTTGAAAATCAATCTTGCATCGAAGCAGAGTTGTTTTTATTAGGTTATTTATGTTATTATTTGGAAAATTTCTTTTAAAACAGTTATTATAGCATTATGACTAATGAAAGATATTCCAGAATTATACCTTGAAGAAAATACCTTTTTCTAACATGAACTAATACCACGGCACTGACTTGACTGATAAATATTCAGTAAACATTTATTTAATAAATTCCTACATACAATATATACAATATACGTATGTATTTCGTCATTCTTAATGTAGCAGACGTATGTTTTTCCAAATTAAGCCATATTCAGCTAAGTTTTTTCATTCGCATTTTTCATTTCTTTAGCACAAATTTACTTAAGAAATAATTACACAAAAGAACTTTAAATAAGCAAACATGTCTAGTGACCTAATTTATGGGCGTTGTCTGTGTTGCTTTGAAGTTCATAATCCTATAATCCATTCAAATCGCCGTCGTCATTAAATCATGATTAAAATCCACGTTTCAACTCAAGGTACGCCAGGCGATTACCCAGTGATACGCCATCAGTTCTAGAACATTTCAAAATGCCTTTGAATACCCGGGTCTTAATGACGTCATCTAAAACTCTCGAGATAATCATTCTGACATTAGCTCCTTTATAAGCGTTATTGCAATATTGCCTGAAAGCGGAATGAATGTAGACAGAATCATGAGCAAATAATGAGTAATACATTCAATACAAATAATGACATTAAATTGAGAAGTTAAATCCGTTTGATGGAACTTACGCTGCGGAACGGTGTAGCGTGAGATTTGCAAGACCGTGAGAAAGTTAAGATATACCGGAAGTCTTGCATTTCTCACGCTACCACCGTGCGACTTACAAGACCGCTGGCCGTGAAAATCCTAAGATCGATGTCCAATACAATTAACACTTAATTAGTTCAGAATGTTAGTAGTTTTGTTTAAATTAAAAGTACAAATGACTTTGTACATAAAGAGTGCAAAGAACTACTGTTCGGAGTGTTGTTATTTTCGGACATTATTGGTGAAAGTTATTATAGCAAAAATTAAAACGGCCCGATTAAAAACGGCCTCACAGGTAAAAACGGTCATGTTTAAAATAAATTTGCTTAAAACAGACCCATATTTTTAAACTGAAATGTTACCACAAGTACTCTTAAAACATTAAGATTCACAAATTCTGTATAAGCTTATATACATAGAATATAGTTAAATCGCAAGGTATTAAGTACCTGTGAGTGTTTAGATTTTAAAATAATGATTTTTATCTTTGTGAATTAATTTAAAAAATATTGTCAAAATTACTGAAGACATGGGCACCAAGAGTGTGAATCTTGGTTCATGTTGTAATGCCTTTACAGTTATTTCTCCATTCTTCAAGTTATTAGCAATTAAACTCACTGGCATTTTATAAGGGAATATCCCTCAATATTCCTTTTTTTCGTTGCAAAATGAAGAAAAAAATGTGATTTATTTCTCATTTTATTGCCCATAAATTTCATTCTGACAAACTTTTCAAAATACAGTTGTCGATTTTTGCAAGCACTGCGTAAATTTACGCACTAAAATCATCATAAAAACCCTTATCATTTTACATAGAAATCGAAGAACTATGCAAAAGCTGTCCCAAGCACTGCGTAAATTTACGAACTAATTTATTTAAAAAAAAAGTCATGCGGTAGTTTGAATTTTACAAATACAATATTTTTTTTCTAAGTATCTTTCGACATAAGCCAAGCCTTGCGTAAATTTACGCACTTAAATTAACATCAAAATACCAGATAATTTTACAAACGATTCAAAGTGATACACAAAAATTGTCCCAAGCACTGCGTAAATTTACGAACTAATTTATGGCAAAGGATAGCAATATTATACTTTGAAATTCAAATATACAACACGTTTAACTAAAATATATGATCTTTCTGCATAAGTCAAGCTCTTCGTAAATTTACGCACTTAAATCATTATTAAAACCCTTATCATTTTACATAGAAATCGAAGAACTATGCAAAAGCTGTCCCAAGCACTGCGTAAATTTACGGACTAATTAAAAAAAGGTGATGTGGTAGTTTGAATTTCACAAAATTAATACAATATTTTTTCAAAGTATCTTTCAACATAAGCCAAGTCTTGCGTTAATTTACGCACTTAAATGAACATCAAAATACCAGATAATTTTACAAACGATTCAAAGTTATAAACAAAAATTGTCCCAAACACTGCGTAAATTTTCGAACTAATTTATGGCAAAAGATAACAATATTATAGTTTGAAATTCAAATAAACAACACTTTTAACTAAAATATAAAAAACATGTGATTTATTTCTCATTTTATTGCCCATAAATTTAATTCTGACAAACCTTTTAAAATACAGTTGTCGATTTTTGCAAGCACTGCGTAAATTTACGCACTTTAATCATCATAAAAACCCTTAGATCATTTTACATAGAAATCGAAGAACTATGCAAAAGCTGTTCCAAGCACTGCGTTAACTAACGACAAATTTATAAAAAAAAGTCATGCGGTAGTTTGAATTTCACAAATACAATATTGCGTTCTGATATATCCACCAAGAATTCGGCATTTATCAATTGTCTTACATTCTGTTTGTGTGGACGTTATTTGTGTGCATATGGATGCATGTGCATATGCATGGTAACGGACATTTCGAGTAGTATGTCAGCTTATATAGTGGTTCTAAGCATTTGCTAGATGTTTATGCCCACGTATGGAGGCACATAGTTTTGAAACTGTCCGTCATTTCGTCAATGCGTCATTCCACACTTTTTCCACGCTTCTCTCAATAATGTGTCCAGTCCATTATTAAACAGAATCATCCGTGTAAGATGGACAAATATCTTGTTTAAGATAGTTTAATGAATGCTTGACCTTGTTCCTCAGAACTCCATGTAACTACACAATGATTGCTATATATAATATCATATTTGTTGTAATACATACGCATATGATCAATTGCGAAAGATACTTAGATGAAACACCTATTCATAAAGACAATCATACAAAAACAATGTCATATCGTCTTTTACGCCGCCATGTAGAAACTTCGATAGGTGATTTGAATGATGTAAGGATTATCCGGGTATGGGCCGTGATGCATTCTATACAAAAACAATATAGCTTCGAAATATGCTCCTTTCTCCCTTCAAACAACACTTATTCAAAGAAAACATATGTAACGTGACTCATTTCACGCAATTCTCGCGAAAGACAGATGTTTATTCAAAACCTTGCAGAATAATCTTTGAAAAACATATCAATGTATGTACAATGCACGAGTCCGATAGACAACACGCAGATTGAATAATGGTTAAGCGATTGGATGTGTTTGAATCAAAATACACCGTCGTGTTAGACATGTGCCATATGGCATTCAAACGAGATCAGAACGTTTTCTTATGTTTATAAAGAAATTTCTTAACTCGTTATCTAAATTGCTGAAATATAATTACCATGCAATCTACTGTTGTACAACATAATCGGTTTTAATCATGGTTATACTTATTATGATGATACTGACGTTTTTATATTGTATGGTACTGTGGGTAAAACGATCATTATCGCCATCACGACGAAGATCTTTGTTAACGCCTTAGCCATAGCACCACATAGCCCATGGAAATGGCCAATTACGATAATTTTATGTTTTGATACCACAAGCCATGGAACCAACGATAAACAGAAGCTAATAAAAATAAAACGATAGAGAAATTCTGTTGGCATCTTCGTTGCGTTTCCATGTGCATGAATTCCGTTCAATAAATAGCTAATTTGTTTTAATGACGTTGAGTGTGTTAAAGAATATTAGCTATTGGATATTTCGGGAAACATCGTTATGTTATCAAATGAAAACATGACACTATTGAGTGCAAGTAAAGTCTGTTTCAGTAATTATTCTGCAAGCTTGAGACGTTTATTATATGAAGGTGGTAGTTTATATGATAAAATGATACTCATATTCAGGATGATGTTGACGACAGTAATGGTTATGATGATGTCCGTTAAATAATGGTCACGCGCGGGTCAATAGTTACAGAGGATCAAGATTATAAAACATATATGCAATATGTAAGACCCAATATATAAAACACTATAGACATGTATATATATATATTTGAATAATGAAAAAGCTGAATTATATTTGCATTCACACAGTTTGATTAGGTTTACACATATAGCATGTGTGTGATCCCACCCATTCTGTCGTCAGCCAAACATCGGCCGGACTTGCACTAAAATTCATGATATATGGATAAATATTTCGGCCAAAGTATCGTTATAGCGTCAAAATGTATTCTGATTCAATTTCAAAGCCAGAAGTAGTATACCGACTCTCTAAGTAACGGTTGCATTATGACTAACGAAAAAGAGTCCGTCCATGCGTATTTGTAGTAGACACTTTCTTGCAACGTGGCACTGATTGGCGGGTTCAACCACGTTACCAACTTCCTAAAATACGTATAATATAAAGAAGTGAAGCATAAACGTATTATGTATTCTCAATCCATACCCAGATATGTTTTCATTCGTGCTGTCTATTGATACAAACACTAATGAAGAAATAATATCAAACACAACGTTTTAAGTCAACACATTTGGTGACCTAAAAGTTAGGTGAAGCATGTGTGGTCTTGAAGTTTATACTCCACTAATAAATCGCCACCACGATATTTCAATCAAAGTTTCGACTAACCTGTTGAGTAAATAAGCATTTCAAGGAACACACAGAGCCGATCACACGGTGATATGCCCTCAGTTAAAAAACATCTTAACATATTTACGGTTCCCCTGGTCCTAATGATGTCTTCTTCCCGAGATTAGCCATTTCTGACATTATCTCGTTATACATCTTGTTTATATTTTTCCAATAAAACCCAGGGAAGGCGAAAATAAACACTGCAAGTCTCGGACTATATTATACGTGTGTCTATAAAGTCTCTCGTGGGAAAATAAATTAATACTCGCAAATGAAAATATGTTCCCATGCTTTATTCAAATGTACATATGGCGGCTCATACATTAAAAATTCCGTTTAATCGTTATTTATATATATTATTTGATTGAAGGCAGATGGAGGACAGAAAAACGAGTAGTGATAATGACCAATACGTTTGATAAAAATTACATGACATTTATAAAAAAAAGTTCTATAAGTTAGATTAAAATACAATTAATTAAGTGTAAAAGGCAAGGTAACCATGCTCCCATCGTTACAGGTATCTAAAACAACGAAATTATAAAACGCAGTACAAACACTCACATGAATGTCGTGCAGGTTTAAATATCATATTTTGTATTATTATTTTGCGTTTTTTACACTACACGTATATGGGGATAGGATCTTAACACTGTAATACCATCTACTGTAATTAAATTATTGTTAGGTTCAAGTTTAAGGTCCAACTTTATTTATTGTCTGATTATACTTTCACAAAGCAACCATCAACTTATCAAACATTATTTAGCGCCACCAATACTGATTTTTTCGTCTTCGCAACAAAAAATCATTTATTAATGCAAACAGACCAATTAAAAAAACAACCCGGCACAAAACACGCATACATGTGTACAAACATGTGCACGCGTTTTTACATGTAGCATAGACACAACAAACCTATGACTAAAACCTTGTGGCACCGTCTTGGACGGTTGAAACTTGTTAACAGCAATTTTGAAACATAAATGGGGTTAGAGATTTCGCGCGAACGCAGAAATCCTAAAGAATCCACAAGCTGCACGCGTATCGTTGTGTTCTAAAACAACGTATAACGGTTCAAATTCCACGTTGTTTTGTTTATTAGTTATAACCAAACGGCATGCAGTCGTATAACTTACTGCACACGTTTTCTTATTATGCAATTAATGGCATCTTGTGCGAAGTGATGAAATTATTTCATTCCTAAACGTATCCGCAATATTCGATTAAAAATGTCATTTAAATGTTTAATTATAGTCGCGCAGCAAGAAGCAAGATGTACAAAACGATGTGTGGTTTGTGACATGTTAAGAAGAGGTCTTCACACAAACGGCGGAATAGACGGAGTCTCATTGTCGAAAAAGAAGAGTTATCAGACGTGGAACATAATTAATGGCATTAATTGCCTAAAATGTAAAAAGGTAGTATATGTGGGAGAAAACCAAGAGGGCACTAAAGCAACGACTGAAGGAACACGAAGCAGATGTAAGACTGCAAAGAAACAAACCGGTCGCCGAGCATTTTAACTCCCTCGGACATGGGATAAACGACATAGGTGTCAGCATACTCCAGTACATTCGGGATGATTCGGGATCGTACCGAAAGCTCAAATAATTGTCTTGGATTCAAAAACTCCAAACAGAAGTTACCAATGGACTTAATACAAAAGCAACCTCCGAAATTTTGTGGCAAGAGTATAGACAGTAAATTTAAACGGCAGAGACTCGTGCATATAATTTATTACAATAACAAAATTTATTTAATCAATTTAAGTTTTCAGTTAGTTTAAACATATTTAGTTCTTTTTGGCAAGTACAATATATCAAAATACACAATACAATAGTTATCAGAAAAGGATTGAAACGGAAGAAATAATTCTTATAGAGTTTCTCTCCTTTGGTTAAGTTTTCAGTTGTTAATAATAATATGATGATCATGATAAATATAGTTTGAAATTGTTACTATAATAATTTTATTAATTATAAGTGTTGTGATGATATCGATGGATGATGATAGGTATGGTGATGATGAGGTTAATAATGATGAGGTTTGGTGTTATTATTATTGTTATTATTGCTTTTGTTAGTATAAGTATCATATTTGATTTATGTTTATAATTAGTTTTTTATTATTTAATTATTTGTATCATTTATTGTATTTTTGTAAATATTAAAATACACTTATTTTTGTAATAATGATTGTAGTTTGTATTATAATATATAATTAAAGTAATTAGTAGTGTGATCAAAATGTTAATGTGACACTTATTGTTATCCCTTTTTTATTATCATTAGTCGGTATTAAAGTTATAAGTATCTATGTTTTATAATCAGTTTATGATTATTTAACTCATACTCGTAATAATTTGATTTCATTAACATTATTTTTATAACAGTGAATTTGTATATGCATGTAGTTTTGGCGCTAATTTGCTTCGCTGCCGGTTGACGTCATGACTTCATTTTCTGTTTATTTGTTTTTTGACGTCAATATACAATTGTTTTGGTTGAGAAACATACAGAAAATGTAGTTAATTGGTAAAAACAAACTTTGAAAAAGCTTTTTAAGGCGAAATATATCAGAAAAGAGTTAAACTTGTTCTGTGTCAAAAAAGGCACTTTCTGATATTTAATATGTTGCTATATTTCCCTATCAAAAAGCATGGATGATGAAATTATTTTTTAACTTAATGTGTCTGTGCGCAGATAAAAGTCGGAAGTGACAGCGCCGTTCGTTTTGCGAAATAGTGGGATATTGCAGGTCATTGAATATAACGGTTCACGGTTAGGATACTATCTACGTGTGGCATGTCATAGCTTATCAGGAGGATGCATTTCTATGCGTCTTTTGAGTCATCATCTGTCTTCGTGATCCACATCCGCAATGCAATCATGAGCGTGGTATGTATAGCAAGTGTTTGGATAGAAGCTAACTACAGTCTGGGCAATCCAGATGCAAACTAATTGGCCGATGAAATATGATGTTTCAGAAATAGAAAACACTACCACTGTCTACGAATATATCGTTAAACACATGAATCATGCCAGAGGACAAACACATGTGGTTATAATTTCTCGATGAACACGCAAAAACTGTAACAAAAAGCAGTTTAACAGCTTGTCTGTACTACCCTTAGATGTTGACGATTTGAGATATGATAAATATATTCGAAACGAATTTATTTTTCCTATTTTTTGCAGTAAACGATACGTTATTACAAGTGTGATTTAGAATTGCAAATGGATTTGCACAACCATGGTACTTGAACGAATATTGCCATCGCTAATCTGCCAGTGAAAAAATATATAAAAAAGGGCCAATTGAACTATATAATATATGTATTCAACTCATATTGGCGATGTTTCTTTTTTTTTTTACTTAGATTAACAGGTTATAAAACACTTGTCAGTTATTTAGAGGTAAAACGCATATTTATTTGTATTCATCCAAATATATTAGGTTGCATGGTACAATATAACTACGGTGTTTAGACTGCATGGCTAAGTTTGCTTCATCAACGTTATCTGCAAGAACTAATAAGCATTTAATCCAAACATTTAACTACAGGTAAAATAATAAAGGAAGCCTGCAGGGTAAACGTGTTAAAATACGCATTATCAATTTACTCTTCAAGTGGATGGGTGCAAGACTTCAATAAGTTGTAATGAATGCTTCGAAAGTCAGCGATAGAACTGACGTTTGACATTGTTTAAATATCGTTGTATAAGGATGTTATAAACGTTCTTAAGTTTATTTTTCATTTACTGTAATAAAAACTTACATGAAAAGCAAGCACCATTTTGATTACAGAAGTTATGTTTACAGTATTGTATGTGGTCTTTAGATCCGACGTGAAATTCCGTAGGGAATGTATATCTTTCACCTTAACATAGTTTAAGCCACACATAAACATCAGGACAAGACAGCCAGATAAATCATGTTTCACTCTATCATCGCTTAGTTACGCTTCTTTTCCAGGTCAAATTCATTACTAAATGTTATGAAACACTTGTCGAGCAAGAAGAACTTCAAACGATATCTTGATTTCTTGTTAAAAGGAATGTTCTGTTCAAAGTTGTTCGTTTCATGGTGTGGAACTTTATTATGTTTTGGGAAGCATGGACTGAACTTTTGTATTGAAAACCCTCGGTATAGACATTGGTATTAAATCGAGATTATCATTTTAATGTTGTCACACATTTTGACATGAAACATTGTATTAACAACATCAAAACGCCTTGGTCAGGAAGAGTCATCAGCAATTCGCTTGGGGGATGTACTAATTCATTCCTGAAAGAAAATACAGACAATGTATTCATTAACCTTATGAAAACGGCCGTACTAGAGAATTACACTCTGCAAAACCCAAGAAAGCTATCATCACCTATTACCTTTGGGCACTGATCCGGAAATGAATTGCTGCCAAAGTGTACTGTTAATTTGTTACCATAGCATGCGAACTATAATTTGTTTAAATTCTTCTGATAACCGTGTTTGAGAACCGTTGGTTGGTGTGATGCGTGACGAACAATCATCATGCTCCATTTATATTTGTTTATCTATTTGGCTGTTTATCGCTTGATAACAAGACATTAAAAAAATAGTTTCATCTTAGAAGCAGGTGTTGTCTTTATTCCTGGTGTATGTATGTGGTGCAGCAATAAACCCAACTTGCTCAAATACAGCCATTGTATTTGCTTTTGCTAGCTAGTAGTACTTATTTACCAGTAACTATCTTTCAGAATTGTGATGTTGTTGTTTTTTATCTATTACAAGCAGATAATCATATATAAATAAATATTTTATTTCCCTAAATAGTGTATCAGTAATCTAATCTAACATTGTGGCATCGCTAACGTTTCCTTCAAACAGATATCAAGTAAATGTATGGTGCAAGCTCAAAAATGCATTATGTTATAAATGAGAGAATTTTAGTTCTTAATGAAAATAAAATATGTTCCAAAACGAAGATTAACAGAATGTCCATAATACTCTAAGACGCTTAACATGTTGGGTATGCTAAATTTATTTTAAACGAATTTGTTTTATGTATTTTTTTGCAATAAACGACACTTTTCTACGAGAATGATTCAGATTGCATATGGATTTGCACAACCATGATTCTAAAACGAATATTGACACCGCTTTAGTGCCATTGATGATTTACAATAAGACACAAATGGTGAAACAAATTGAATTAAATAATATAAATCATATATCATATAATATGTGTATGTATATTGGCGTTTTTTTTTCAAATATTTATTCTACTTCAAAGAACACTTGTCATTTTTGTAGAGGCCAAATACATATTTATTTGTATTCATCCAAATATCCTTTGTTCCTTTCGTACTATAAAACTATGGTTATTTGTATCGTTTGGTTTGTTGTGCATCATGAGAACTTCTGCAAGACATGAAAAGCATTTATTCTCCGCACTAAACTACCGATAAATTAAATAATGACCCATTTTTTTGCAATTAAAAATAGTAAGATGATGTGTGGTGAGGGATGATTTTGTTTCAGTATAAAAAACCAACTGCAGTGTCAACGTGTAACCACAAGCAATAGCAATTCTGTTATCAAACGGAAGCTCGAACGGATAAGTGCAGAACTGCAATGAATTTGTAGTAAATGCTTCGAATTTCTGCAATAGTAGTGACTTTATTTATACTTAACATTATTCAAACCGTTGTATATATCTGTATTATAAACTTTCTTATGTAAAGTTTGCATCTACGGAAAGAAAAACGTGATACGAAAAGCAAGCACCATTTTCATTGCAGCTGTTATGCTACAGTATTATGTGTTATTTTGATCTCGCGTTAAATTCCTAAGCGAATATGTATCTTTCTCAAGAGCATAGTTTTAACCAAAATCATACATCAGAACGAGACACTCAGACTCATCATTTTCCATTCTATCATCGATAAATTTAGCTTCTTTCCCGTATCAAATGCATTACTAAATGTTATGAAACATGTGTCGGGCAAGAGTAACTTCCGACGGTTCCTTGTTAATAGGAACGTACTATTCAATGTGTTCGTTTTATTTTGTTATGAGAAGCATCGACTGTATACTTTGTTTTTGATATGTATATTAGAATGTATCGTTGTATCATGAAAATAATGGGAAAAATGTAAAATATAATAATTACGCAATTTAATATTTTCTTCTAAAATATAAACCTGTGTCCCTAAAATGATTGATTTTTCTTTTATCATTTCTACATGTGTCAGAGTTACATTGCGCACTCCGTTATCCGGAACACCGATCAAAACATGACAAACACAATACACTAACTCTACATAAACACCGCCATTAGACAAATGTTTTTTGAACAGCTGTTCAACATTGTATAATTACATTTTAACTTGCTGAAAATTGGGATATTGAAGGTTATCGAGTTCCAAGTTATCTGCTGCTTATCATTCACGTTTCTACGTTTTGATCAGGCAATTTAATTTCATTTCTTTAATATAAAACAATGTTTGGAAACTAAGAGAACAATGCCAATGAAACACATTGGTTTATCTTGGTCCAAAATAATTTACTTGTTCAAATTCAACTTATAACCGTGCTTGAAATCGTTTGCTTGGCGAGATGCGTTACGTAGTATGTACATTCTCTATTTATGTCCGTTTGTCTGCCCGTTTGAATTTCTTCTGATATAATAAATTATTTTCGAAAAAAAAAACAGTTTGCGTGTTTGTTTTTTTAAGTTTATCTTTACATTTCTGATTTAAGAATGTGGTGAATACGTTTAATAACCACTGATTTAAATACTAACATTAATTGGTGCTAACATACTTTGTTTCAACTGTATTTAAAACTGATTAGAAAACTGCTGTTGGTGTTTAAAAGTAAATGCAAACTGTTAAGTAAATATTTAATTTCTCAAAACAGTATCTCAGTAATCTTATCTGACATTCCGGCGTCGATGGTGACATAATATAATTTGAGATTTATCATGTATTGGGTAAATTCCATTTATCTTTCGGAATCATTATCAAATTATATATATTTCACGTGGCGCCTTCCTTGACGGAATGTATAGATATGTCAATGGAGTGATAAGTTTTAAATGCTTAAAACCTGAATTTGAATTTGATGTTTTACTCAACATGTTAGTACTTTTTGTGCCTATTCAGTTCATGAAAATTCATAACATCGTCTAGATTGGTAAAACTTATTAATTATGCACCTCAGACAATGTCATTGATTATACACATTATGACTTATAATAACTAGCATATGAATGTTATAGTTGATTCTTAATGTGAATTTGACAGTTTCATAGCAATACAGTATTATTATGATTCTCTTTCAATTTCGATGTTTAGTGTTCAAGAACGTTTGCATCGTCGCAAAACACGTTCGTCCGATATAAGTCTGTACTACAGTGATCAGAAATGATGTGGTTCGTTGGGCTACATTGAATATGTGTATGCTCCCCGAAAGGGTGAGGGTACATTCATGGGGTAACATCCATAAGTTTCACCGAAATTATTGTAATTTAATACTTATTATACTTTATTACAATTTACTATTTATAATACATCTACAAATTGTTAATAACTCATTCGAAGCTTTTCTTAAAATAAAGTATTTTTCAAAACCTTGGATCTTGTAACTATATTCCTATCGGGCACACCCTTTAAAAACCACATTGATCTTTTTAAATGAATATCTCATCAATAGGATAGCATTAAGAACTGTCATTGTTGACATTTGCCAAATACATGCAAAACCAAATAAGGATCCGTTTTTGTCTTGAAAATGATTTACTCTGTACCCTTTCTCATCGCCTAAGTAGATTCCATGCATGCAGGATTAGGTTGTGATGATAATGAAAATGATTTGCAAGTATTATTACATATGATCATATTTGCAAACACTTCAATTTTGCTTTTTTTTTCAATGTGAATGTTTATAGCAATTATGATTTTGATCATCTAGACTAAAAGATCTAAGCTTAAAGATTATGACAAATTGGAAATGACGCATACTCAATTAACTTGTAAAGCAAATACAAAATATTATATTTCGAGACGTACCGCTGCGAAATCGAACTAATTACATTAATAAAACGTGTCTGGCAGATACTCTGATTTATCTGTAAGATATGTTATACCTTATAATTTGATAAATGCGTGGTAATGAGATTACATGATTGTTCACAGCACAATGCTTACGTTGGCCTTTTTGAATATGCATAATTTAAATATGCATGTATATCTATTTCAAATTTTATTTAAATAATACATTAGTTTTACTTAAAAATAAACCTTTTCCGATATCAGATAAGAGTAACCTAAATGTCGAAAATAAACAAACCAACAAACCCTGATAAATTATTTTCGTTGACGGTTTTTCGTTAAAATAATAGTTGTTTTGTTTGATACCTTTTTAATTTGTCTTACGTTTTTTAATGCAAGTTTTAAATACATGTATCTGATTATAAGATCGTTTTAAGTTCAACATTTGTAAATACCAGACATATAGACAAATGGATATTAATGGAGCTTGACGATTGTACGTAACGCACCACCACAACCAACGGTTTTCAAACAAGGTTATCAGCAAAAAATGTAAAAAATCTAGTTCAAATGTTACGGACGCAAATTAACACTACACTATTTGCAACAAGTACTTTCCGGCTATGGGTTGGGTTTTACTGAATCTATTTTTATAGTACAGCTGTATGTACGAGGTTAAGGAATTACTTGCCTGTATTTTCGTAAAGGAAAGTATCAGTACATTTCTACAGAAAATCGATAGTGATGCTAAGTGACAAGGGCGCTTTGATGTTGTCAAAACAATGTAACATGAGCACCGGATGTTTTTTAAATTGAACATATTGGACAAAGCGAAGTGCAACCATGAACTTTTGTATGCATTCGAAAACACAAAGCTTTCATAAATGTTTAATATGTGTTAATTCGTATGCTTATTTTATTACCACTGGTATTAACGACGTGGTTTAAACTATTTCGTAAGTGATTTGATTTTCGATGTGCAAATTAATATGTTCTTGTGAACACACCTAGCTGCAACCTCCGCGCAGAGATTTGACTGGAACCAGATTAGCTGGATCAAATCCCTGCCGTCATAACCAACTACGTCATGATAGCCGAGCCACGTGATACAATTATGGCGTCTTACAGTATCAACGGCATAGATAACAATGTGTATACCACGAATAAGAAAGTGCCGGGGAATTGTTTTCTGTGTGAAAACAGGGGTTTAAGTGTAACCGAAAAAAAAAGAATGATATTATAATGATATAAAAATCACTGCCGTTTAGGTTGTAAGCAACCATGCGATGAAAGCCGAGCCACGTGGTACAATAATGGCGTCTTACAGTATCGACGTTTGTTTTAAAGTTATTTTTACTTTTGTAATTTAGGCAATTTTTGTTATTATAAACCTAAACTTTAACA
This sequence comes from Dreissena rostriformis, assembly GCA_007657795.1. NCBI lineage: Eukaryota > Metazoa > Mollusca > Bivalvia > Myida > Dreissenidae > Dreissena > Dreissena rostriformis. The sequence goes on from VMBQ01002194.1 coordinate 67,095, forward strand.
CTATTTTTAAAATCTAAAAGAAAATGATACTACTTTTTATATTATAATACTTAAAACACAAATATAACATCCAACCGAATCTGGTATGATTTTCTTGTGATCCAGAGGTTATATGCGACAACATGGAACGACAACTCTGCATGGAGATTGACCGAGCTGTCGCAAACCGGAACAGGTTGAATACTATTCACGTTTGGAATGGCATAGCTGTTCTAGTATGATGCACGCTTAGGCGTCGGAGGTGTAATAATTTGTCTGCGTTATGCTCCTCAGAAGTGCGTGGTATTGTATAGCCAGTTTTTGGATACGATGCTAAGTATAGGCTGGGTTTACCAGACGCCAATGAATATTCCGATGAAATATGATGTTTCAGGAATAGAAACTCATGAATCATGAATACTAGAAGACAAACACATGTAGTTATAATTAAAAACTGTAACAAAACACAGATTTACAGCTGTTCCGGAATACTGTAAGACGTTTATGATTTTAAATATGCTTACATGTTTGAAACGGATTTATTGTCTTTGTTGCTTTGCATCAAACGATACATTTGTATAAGTGTGCTAAAACAACAACAAAAACAACAAAGGTTAATTGTGATATACAGGCCACCGGCCCCTGACACAAGTCATGGAACATATATGACAATAAGACAATAATGGTCCAACAAATTGAATCATATAATAACTGTATTTAACTTATATTAGCAAAACTTATCTTTTATTTTACTTAGAAAAACTGGTTATACAACACGTGTCAGTTATTTAGAAGCCATTCACATATTCTTTTGTATTCATCCAAATATCCTATGTTTCTTTTGTTCTATATCACTACTATTATTTGCATCGCATGGTTTATTTTGATTTAAAATTAAATTTAATTAGAACTTCTGCAAGAACATAAAAACATTTTAATCCCATAATTTAACTACAGGTACATTGACGAGTGGCACATTTACTTTTTCCAATTAATCGACAATATGTGTGGGTGAGGATGGTTTGTTCAGTCCTAAAGCAAAGCTGCAGGATAAACGTGTAATCACAGCAATATCAATTCGCTCTTCAAACGGAAGGATGCATAGTTTCAGTTCATGTTGTATTGAATGATTTGAACTTCAGCAATAATTCTGTATACGTTTGTTTTAATTACAACCTTATGTTAAGTTTGCTTTACTGCAACAAAACCTTGACACGAAACGCAATCACCATTGTGATTGCAAAAGTTATGTTACAGTATTATGCGTTCTTTTGATCCGACGTAAAATTCCGAATGAATATCTTTCTCTCTAACATAGTTTAAATCGAATCCATACATCAGAACAAGACAGCCGGATTGATCATGTTCCACTCTATCATCGCTTAGTTACGCTTCTTTTCCAGGTCAAATTCATAAATAACTGTTATGACACACGTGTTGTGCAAGAATAAATTCAGTCGGTTCCGTCTTAATAGGGGTGTTCGGTTCCATGTTCTTCGTTTCATGATGTGGAACGTTATTTTGTTAAGTGAACCATCGACTGTAAGTTTGAATTGATATGGTTAAAATATGTATAATTGAATCATACAAATTGCCAAAATGTTAACAAACTTATTTGGCACTTACATCATACATGTGTTCTGTTATGATTTCTAAAAGTTTTAGCGTAACATCGTTATCCGGAACACTAATCCACACAACACAACGTACACAATGTAAATGGACAACGTAAGTAGACGAATGTTTTTCTTCAACCGGACATATTGCTAAGAGAAATATTAGATGATCTTAATGTCTTATCAAATGTTCCATAAATATGCCTATAATTTTTCATGTGTAGAAAAGAATAAAATTTGGATCATTTATCTTATTTTAAACTTTTAAAATGTAAATAAGCTGCAACCAAATAGCCAGAGACAATTGCTCTAACTTATATGTATCATGTTGTTAATTTTCCCAATCAAAATGCATGGGTGGTGAAATCTTAATAGCAACTAAACCTGTCAGTGCACAGATAAAAATGGAAGTGACAGCGCGGTTCATTTGTTGAACATTGCATAATCATAGTTGTACTTGCTGAATGGTTGGATGGTGAAGTAATTGATTTTAAATTTAGGTGTTGCTTATCGCTATCGTTATCGTTTCCATATATTAATCTGGCGATATAATTCCATTTTTAATGAAAGCAAATTATTGGAAACTAAAATAGAAATGACTTTTTGCCAATGAAATAAATAAGTAAAATGTGATTGGCACGAATTCGACTGATAGATTTTTAAGAAAAACCATGGTAATCGTTCCGAAATGGTTTTGTAGCAGGTTACATCTTCATTCCTCCTTTTAGAATGAGGTAAAGTAATTTATTCGCCGCTGATTTAAACACAGAAATTGGTTGGTGCTTCTTTACGTTTATTTCTGACTATTTGTTAAATTATGAACTGAACAATTCTGTCGGTGTGTAGGAGTTATATGCAGATTTTAAAGTAAATATTTTATGTATCAAATCAATTTATCAGTTATCTTATCGGACATTTTGGCGTCGACGATGACATATAATAAGATGAGACTCATCATGTCTTGTGTATGTTTGGTTCATCTTTCGGACGAATTATCAAATTATATACATCATCGCTGGCGCTTTGACGTTATGTAAAAATACATCGCTTGGGTGATAAGTTTAAAATTCTTGAAAAATATGTTTGTATGTAATGCAAAAAATACAAGCATCGGCTTAATACTTTTTTGCTGACAATATTTAAGATTTAAGACCATATGAGTGTTCTGAAATTCCAGTTGACCGTAATGAAGAAGCTGTAGATCAATGTGTTAATGTCTGATTATGCTTAATACTATCATAGATTGGATGTATGTGCTTAATTCTAAAGTAGCTTGGATGTATGTGCTAAATTCTAACATAGCTTGGATGTATGTGCTTAATTCTAACATAGCTTGGATGTTTGTGCTTACTTCTAACATAGCTTGGATGTTTGTGCTTAATTCTAACATAGCTTGGATGTTTGTGCTTAATACTAGCATAAATTGGATATGTATGCTAAAGCCTAACATATGTGTGATGTATATGCTTAATACTAATAACATGAAGAGCAAATGAAAACAATTAAACAACATAATCTGTGTATTTTGTTAGAACGCTACACGTGAATCTATTACATGAATCATAAAGCATTTCAACGTTGGAATTTTCGTAGTAGTAGACACTCTTCTACTCGAACGAAACATTATAAGAATATTTCTTTATTGGTCGAAAATGCATTAAATTGTCTGTATTCGTAAATGTCTTTACGTTTGCACCACATGCAGTTTTGGTTATATACAAGATGACTTATAATAACGAACTGAAGAAAGTTGTATTTGATTGTTTATGGGAAATATATATTTCTAAGTAGTATAATCTAACAGAGTAGATATCATACAAACCTGTTTACTTTCAAGTATGCGTCACGAACCGCAGGGTATTAATTTAGTTTATCTGTAATCTATTCTCGGATGACTGTCCGTGAACCAGGAAACTTACAATATCCATGACTAGTATTTACCTTGTCATATCTTAGCAGATAGTGTGATCTCATTGTCACCTGTGCTGTACGAGTATAAATTCCTTTGGACCGCAATTGTAGATTTATATTCTTTGAGTCATTAAGTAAGTTAAACACAGCTGCATTTTAATATTAGCAACCCACGTATGCCCATAATTGATAATGTATTGGTTACGGAATATATAACGTTGGCTCCGAGTGATACTCTTGATGTAGAATAAAATAAGTAACTAATAATTCGTACTATGAATAAACAACCGTTTAATGCGGGATAATGATGTTCCTATTAAAATGTACTTAGTCAAATAAGATAAAATGTCAGTTCGTTGAAATTAAGTAATTCACTATTGTTAAACGTCCTCGAATAATAAGTGTTTTTTGTTGCATAAGTATTATATATAATGTAAATATACATCCATCGGCTGTTTCTTTCACGTTTTTTTCTAGTATTCCATATAAATAAAAAATGATTTTAAGGCGTGCTGTAGAGATTCGATATTTGATATACAATATGCGTATTTAATACAGTTGTAACAAGGATAGATGAAATTGGTCATAACCAGCGAAAACCCAATTCACTGAATCGTTGTTGATAATCGAATTGGTAAGTAGTATTTTAGGTTTATGTGAAATAAACTCCATTTAAGCTTTTCTTGAAATTATTACGGAACAAATTACCAATGCACTTCTCGCAGGAACGTGAACAACTTGCTCGTCCGGATATTCATATTTACCTGCTCGCGGGGGTGTCATGAATCATTCTGAAGAAATTTATCGAGAACATGCGTAGCCTGCATTCTTGTAAATGTCTATTTCCGTGTGTGCTTAAAAAACGCTTCTGACCTTTGAAAACAATGAATAACACTGCTGTAGGTTTCAGTATTATCTCGGACGCTTATAATCGGAATTTATTAAACTTAATAAGCAGCAGCCCTATTGGGTTGACATGCGTGTATGTTGCGGTTATTTCGCTCCAATAAATTTTCTGACAGCTATTGCCGTTTTGGATTATACTATAGCATTGTATAACACATTCTGCGTTTCTAAGTCATATCACAGGAACGTATGATCCGAATTGATGAAACTTATATGCAGTATCCATACAGAGTGGACATGCCATGTCATTCCGCTGCAGTGAATTATCAGGGAGTAATTACGGATAGAATAATAACTATTTTCACACACATAACCCATTCATCGACAAAGCGCATCATCAGAAATCATCCATCCGTTGCACTGACATTCTTGTTATTTAATACTTTATTATAATTTACTCTTTATAATATACGCACACATTATTAATACCTAGAACTATATTCGTCAAGGGCACACACTTAAAAATGTCACATGCATCATGTTTACATGAACATCTCATCAACAGCGGAAGAACAAGATAGCATCAAGAATTGTCATTGCTGACACTTGCCAAAAACATGCAAACCAGATCAAGATTCCGGTCTCATGAACTATGAACCTTAAGTCATCGCCTTAGTGGATTTCTCGCATACCTGATGTGGTTATTATGAGATTGGAAATGATTTGCAAATATTATTACATACAAGAAAAACACAATTCTATGCAAAGCTTAATACGGAAATAAACGTAAGTGTAGCCTGTTTAATGTTTTTCATTTAGCGTGATTTCATTTTAGCAAATTGTGCATTTGTTACGCTTAAGAAATTACTCTTCTTTTACATTTATTCGTCAATATGTGTTTGGTTATTGACAATGCGCATTAAACTAAGGGTTGACATGCGCTGTTCATAATAAGCACTGCATTCCTTTTGTACTTTTGTTCACCGTTCGGACGCGATCCGGAACACTTTGAATACTATCTATGTGTGTCATGCCATAGATCATTACGAGTTATGATTAAGTTCTTGCCATTCTTGCAGTATCTGCAAACGTTATGTACATCTGCAAAACAGAAATAAAATGCAATCGTAAATTAGGTAAAGGAGTACTCGGATTTAATGACAAATGACAAAGTCAGACATTTCATGAAAACCATCACATTAAAACGTGTAACAACAATGACTTAATTATTAAAAGGAATACATTAGCATAAAACACCGCCGAAAAAGGCTACTGGAATACTAATAATATAAGTCATTATATATGTGTTATATACCGAATATTATGTTTATATATGTTTACGAATTGTGAACTGCTTGCTCATGCACACATTATCACTGACATCGCAACGATCATTGACAGCGCTTAAGTAATAATGACTGATAAAACACATTAATTAAAAGACTATCTGTCATGATAATGTTTCTGGAGTTGTATTATTCCAATATATTAAGGTTATATGTTGTGCTGTACGTTTAGTCCCTTATTGCATAGACACTCGATCACCTAAATAAAATACCTGTGTATTTTAACAAGAATTTATCGCCTGATAATGTTTCTGGAATTTCATTACACTCATAATAATAACCATGAATATACAATTAACCATAAGACCAAGATCTTTTGGGGAAAAGGCGTTCCATTAAATCAAATAATGTTCTAAATACATATATTTAGAACTAATTTGGTGACTTATTGACTATTATAATTGAAATATGATTGTTAATAAGCTCCATTACAAATGCTCCAACAGGTAAAAGCAAATTATCCTAGAACATTACTACGGTAAACTAACGAGATGGTAATTTGCTTAGAAATAAAAGATAATTGCCAACATGTTGGGGTGGGAATTGATTTGGAATGTTTTTATTTCATAAGCATGTGTAGCTTATCTTAATAAAAAAAATTAGTATTTATAATCATACACATCGTATGAATAAAATTTAAAGATTAAAGTTGCTCTCATCTTTGGATTAAAACAAACCATACCACCTGTGGACATCAAACGTTCTGATATTTATTTATATTTGCTGCAAATGGTAGAGTGACCTTGCTATCTAGCGATCATATATAGTTTCATGTTTTTATTTAGACGTCTCTTATTCCACATTATACACGTATTTGAAGATTATAACTGTGATCCCATTCCTATATATCTTTGCTGTAAGAGTATAAATATCGCTGAACCTTATCTGTAGATTTACAGTCGTCGAGTCATTCAGTAAGATTTAAAATATCCCCCCCCCCCCCCCCCCCCNTATGTTAGATTTATCTTTCGGACGCATTATCAATGTGGGTACATTACACGTTGCACCTATCTTGGCGAAAAATACCTGTCTCGGCATGGACGTCGCCATCTTGACAATCACGTGATTACCCCCTCTGATGTAATGAAATAAATACAACTATCGGCTTCATTCATGTTTGCTGATACGATTTCAGAACTTAGCACAATATGAGTGTACTGAAAGTTCCAGATCATCGTAATGGAGAAGATGTGCCTAATTGTGTAAAATAACCGAGTATGCTTAAAACTAACACAGCGTTTATGTACATTACTTTAAATAATGTTCCATTCGCCGCAGGACCTTCAGGTGGTTTATCTGTAATCGAAACTCGGTTGGATGTCGGTGAATCAGGAAACTTTGTAAAATAGCCAATATTATTGTATACCTGGTCGTTTCTTAGTAGATAGTGTTAACTCATTCTTTTTCACCTTGGCTGTAAGAATACACATATCGTTGAACTGCAGATGTAGATGTACAGTCGTTGAGTCATTAAGATAGTTATACACAGCCGAACTTGCATCGTCGCAATCCCCGTAAGACCACATTTGCTATTTGAACGTTGGTTCCAAGTGATACACTTGATTCATTATACAATGAGTTACTAATACTTCTTAATATTTATAAGCATAATATACAACTGCTAAAGACAGGTTAATGATGGACATATGCACTGTGTCCACATTGGTCAAATAAGATGACAATACGCCACTACGTTGAAAGTAACTCAATCACTGTTGTTCTACTTCCTTGAAGAATACGTGTCATCTTCGACAATTGTCATTTTTTGACATTTGCCAAATACATGCAAACCAGATAAGATCCGTTTAAGTCTTGAAAATGATGTACTGTGTACCCTGTATGATCGTCTCAGTGGATTGCATGCATGCAGGCCAAAGTTGTGATGGCACTGACAATGATTTGCAAGTATTATTACATATGATCATATTTGCATTCAGTTATTTTTTTTTTCTTGTAAATTTTAATGGTTATGATGATTTCGATCATCTAGACTAAAAATATCTAAGAATAAAGATTATGACAAATTGGAAATGACTCGTTCTCAATTAACGTGTAACGCAAATTAAAAATATTACATTGCAAGACGTACCGCTGCGAACTGAGACTAATTACTTTCATAAAACATGTCTGGGAGACACTCTGATTCATTTCTAAGATATTTAATACCTTACTGTTTGATTTATTCGGCGGGGAATGAGATTTCATGATTGTTCACAGCATGATGCCTACGCTGCCCCTTTGAATATGCATAATTAAAATATGCATGTATATCTATTTCAAGTGGTATGTAATTAACACATTATTTTTACTTCAAAATATGTATTTCCTGCTATAAGATAAGAGTAAGCTTAAGGTCGACCATATACCAAACAACATATCTTACAAAACATTTTGTTGACTGATTTTGTTTAAACATTATTTGTTTTATGTGATACCTTTTTAATTGTTCTTACGGATTTTAATGCAAGTTTTGAGTACATGTATCCGATTATAAGATCGTTTAAGTTCAAAATCTGTAAATACCGCATTCGTTCTATAAACAAAAATATGACTGTCCCACATAATAGCGAAAAACATTCATTATCGGAATGGCGTTCCTTATTTGTTAATGTAGCGCGTGTGGTCCACTCAAACACATTGTTTCGCAATACAGGTAAACAACCCAAGCATATACATTAAAATCAAAGTCATCGAGTATCCTCATCTTTTCGATACGGACCGACCGTCGTACATACCAACAGACCGAGTTACGGACTGGCCAACTTGCCGACCAACAGACTTTCATTCACATCGACGCCTATATAACGCCACCCANATCTTTCGGACGCATTATCAATGTGGGTACATTACACGTTGCACCTATCTTGGCGAAAAATACCTGTCTCGGCATGGACGTCGCCATCTTGACAATCACGTGATTACCCCCTCTGATGTAATGAAATAAATACAACTATCGGCTTCATTCATGTTTGCTGATACGATTTCAGAACTTAGCACAATATGAGTGTACTGAAAGTTCCAGATCATCGTAATGGAGAAGATGTGCCTAATTGTGTAAAATAACCGAGTATGCTTAAAACTAACACAGCGTTTATGTACATTACTTTAAATAATGTTCCATTCGCCGCAGGACCTTCAGGTGGTTTATCTGTAATCGAAACTCGGTTGGATGTCGGTGAATCAGGAAACTTTGTAAAATAGCCAATATTATTGTATACCTGGTCGTTTCTTAGTAGATAGTGTTAACTCATTCTTTTTCACCTTGGCTGTAAGAATACACATATCGTTGAACTGCAGATGTAGATGTACAGTCGTTGAGTCATTAAGATAGTTATACACAGCCGAACTTGCATCGTCGCAATCCCCGTAAGACCACATTTGCTATTTGAACGTTGGTTCCAAGTGATACACTTGATTCATTATACAATGAGTTACTAATACTTCTTAATATTTATAAGCATAATATACAACTGCTAAAGACAGGTTAATGATGGACATATGCACTGTGTCCACATTGGTCAAATAAGATGACAATACGCCACTACGTTGAAAGTAACTCAATCACTGTTGTTCTACTTCCTTGAAGAATACGTGTCATCTTCGACAATTGTCATTTTTTGACATTTGCCAAATACATGCAAACCAGATAAGATCCGTTTAAGTCTTGAAAATGATGTACTGTGTACCCTGTATGATCGTCTCAGTGGATTGCATGCATGCAGGCCAAAGTTGTGATGGCACTGACAATGATTTGCAAGTATTATTACATATGATCATATTTGCATTCAGTTATTTTTTTTTTCTTGTAAATTTTAATGGTTATGATGATTTCGATCATCTAGACTAAAAATATCTAAGAATAAAGATTATGACAAATTGGAAATGACTCGTTCTCAATTAACGTGTAACGCAAATTAAAAATATTACATTGCAAGACGTACCGCTGCGAACTGAGACTAATTACTTTCATAAAACATGTCTGGGAGACACTCTGATTCATTTCTAAGATATTTAATACCTTACTGTTTGATTTATTCGGGGGGGGGGGA
>VMBQ01002194.1:79822-219701 GCA_007657795.1 Dreissena rostriformis
AAAATGAATTGCGCTTTTTTTGCAGAAAAAAAGTAATTATTAATATGCATCCACATGAAGTAGAAGTTAACAGTGTAAATAATAGAATAGAATTGCTAAAATTAATAGTTATTTTCTGTTATGTACTAAATCATTATTATCATTATGCAAGTTGTGCTGTTGTATAATTGTGTAATATCTTCGATACCCAAGTAATGCCCATCCAAACAGACAAAGAAAAAGAATTTCCATTTTCATGAAAATGAGAAGGAATTATGAATATGTTTTCACATGAATTAGAAGTTGACAATGTAACTAATAGTTAAACATTGTTTATAGATATGTTCTTTTAATATGTACAAACTCATTATTATCGTAGAAGTTATACAATATTGCAATATCTTTATTACCCAGTATTGCCCACTATTGCCCAGTAAAACCCAGTAAAACCCGGGTTTTCCCAGTATTACCCGCCCGGGCCGGTCAATACTATAAAACCCGGGTTTTATGCCAACCCTGATATCTATTTCAAATGTTTTGTAAATTAAAACATATTTTTTACTTAAAAATATTCATTTTCTGCTATCAGATAAGAGTAAGCTAAAAGTCGACCATAAACAAAACAACATACCCTGACAAACCATTCATTTTGACCGTTTTTCGATTGAATAATATTTGTTTTATTTGATACCCTTTTTATAATCATACCCTTTCAATTAAAGACACCTAGTGTTGCCAATGGCATTACCAACTGTATCATGTTCATGCATTCACTCAAGGCAACAATTCAAAGTCATCCATTAGCATCATGTTATCGATACGCACCGACCGACCTACATACCAACAGACCGAGTGACCGAACGCCAAACCTGTCGACCAAGAGACTTGCAGGCACATTCACTCTTATATAACCCCTCCATACTAACTGGTAATGCGGGTGTTGTCACACTACCTAAAAGCGTATATTGGCGAACATAGGCTACGACGACACAAGTGAACGTGAAGTTTACTTGGGAAATTGATGAACGACTGTGGGTGTACAGTTGAGTACAGATGAGTCGCTAAGCTTTGTAAGCAATGGAACATAATCAAACAATCTGCTCGTATATGCCATGGTATATATGAACAGTATCCAAAGTTTCCTTCGAAGGAAGTCAGACATATAGGTTTCAAGCCGTTCAAACCAATCCACTTCAAGAGTCTTATCCGTCTTTCCCCTGCATCAACGAAGCCACTTGGAATGTATATGTGATTTGAAACTTCTTCCAAAAGATAAATCTAACCGCGTAAGACATGTTCAATGTTTATTTTAATACCAAGAGTCCGGATCGATCCCAATATGTCAGATAAGATTACTAAAACGGTTTTTAGGGAAATAAAATATTTATTTATATGATGATCTGCTTGTAATAGATTAAAAAACCATCATCATAATTGAGTTCCGATTTAAACATATGTTCAAAAAGATAGTTACTAGTACTCAGTAAGCGGTAGCTAGCAGCAGGTAAACAACGGCTGTATTTGAACATGTTGAGTGCATTGCTACACCTGCTATTACGATAAAAATAGTTTGCTTAAAATGTTTGCTATCAAGCGGCAAACAGACATATAGATAAATGGGTATTAATGGAGTTTGACGATTGTACGTGACGCATCAAGCCAACCAACGGTTTTAAAACAAGGTTATCAGCAGAATAAAAACAAATCTAGTTCAAATGTAACGGACTCAAATTAACACTACACTATTGGCGACAAGTAATGTCCGGCTATTCAAAGGTGCTTCGGTTTTGCCCGGATCTATTTTTCTAGAAGGCTGTATGCTCGAGGTTTATGCATTAATGGTCTATATTCTCTTTTAGAAAAGTACTCGTACATTTTTACAGAACATTGATAGTGATGCTTACTGACCAGGGCGCTTTGATGTTGCCAATACAGTATAACATGTATTTACTTTTACTCATGTCAACATTGTGATAGAAATAACTAAATCAAACTGAAAATATAATTAAAAATGACTGCTGCATGTCACGTTATTTATGTATTATTATTATTGTAAATGTTACGCTGATTATTATGATTATTAGTAATAATATTATTTGTTATTATTATAGCCAGTACACTACATCGATGCTGGAAAAGTTTTGTATGTGTATTTGGTTATCGAACCCATAACACGTTCATCTCGGACATGATTTCCGTTAATTAATCTTATTTATTTTAATAACGATCTATCAATATTTGAGTAATGATTATGTTTGGGTATATGCACACCATGTAATTAATACAGTTTATTTAATAGTAATTTTATTATCCCTGATAAGTAATTTCGCAACTATTCACTTTTTGTTACTAATTTATGCATTTAAAATACACGCTTTTTAAGTGACGGATATTGTTTTTGCAATTTCCCATGTTATTTAAGTGTTAGAGAAGAAGCGGAACAATTGTTTGATATGAACAGTTGTATCAGTGTTGTTTGATGGTTCGCAATATAAGCTGACAACACTAATAGCAATACATTGACCCACATGCGTTCGGTAACACGATTTGCACATGCTTGAGGATGATGCACTTTTAGTCGTCTTTAGAGTTATCATCTGTCTACGTGATGCACATCCGCAGTGCAATCATTAGCGTGGTATTGTATAGCCAGTGTTTGGATACGATGCTTATTAATGGCTGGGCTATCCCGACGCAAATTAATTGGAAGATGAAATATGATGTATTAGAAAAAAAAGACATTGCCAGTGTCTAAGAACATATTGTAAAACGCATGAATCATGCCAGAAGACAAACACATGCTGTATAATTCCTCGATGAATTCAACTGTTACAGTAACAAAATGCAGATTAACAGTTTGTATGTTATAACCTTAGATGTTAGTTTAAACATATTTAGTGTAGCTCTATATCATCGAAAGCCAAACGCTCTCGATTCGGTTTCCTGTGACTAGCAAGAACCACTACTTGGTGTCTTTAGGGGAGATCTAAAGAACGGTCCCACTGTGGTGATCGAACCCGTGACCTCCTGATCGCTAGGCGGACACCATATCCACTACGCCACAGCGACCCTAAGATGTTGAAGATTTTATATATGATTTATATGTTTAAAACAAATGTATTGTCCCTATTGTTTTGCAATAAACGATACGTAATTACGAGTGTGATTTAGAATAATACGTGGATTTGCACAACCGTGATACTGAAACGAATATTGACATCGCTTATCTACCAGTGATTACAAGCAACAAGTAAAACATTTTACCATCTAATATATGTCATGACATCTTATTGGCGATGTTTATTGTTTAGTATACTTTGACGAACAGGTTATAAAACACTTGTCAGTTATCTAGGGACCAAAAATTTTGCATTAATCCAATTACCTCATCTTTCATTGTATGATATAACTACTGTGTTTTCGTTGCATGGTTAATTTAGCTCCATAAGCAAGAACTTATAGGCATTTAATCAAAACAATAAACTAAAGGTTAATAAACAAATGGCTCATTTACTTTGTAATTAATTAACAAGATGAGTGGGCGAAAATTGATTGTTCAGTACTAAAGGAAGCCTCCAGGGTAAACGTGTAACAATACGCAATAGCAATTCATGCTTCAAAGGGATGGATGCAGAGCTTCAATATGAGTTGCAGTGCATGTTTCGACTATCATACTTCACATGAAAAGCAAGCAGCATTTTGATTGCATTTCAATGTTACAGAATTATTCCGTATTTTGATCCGACGTAAAATTCCTTAGCGAATAAGCATCTCTCTCCCTGGCATTTTTCAAATTTAATCAATCATCACAACAAGTCATCCAGATTCCTTATGTTCCACTATATCATCGCTTAGTTACGCTTCTTTCCCAGGTCAAATGTATATATAAATGTTACAAAACACATGTCGTGCAAGAAGAACTTCCGATCGTCCATTGTTAATAGGAGTGTATTGTTCCATATGTTCTTTTCATCATGTGGAACTGTATCATAAGACACAGGCCCCGAACTTATATTTATCATCTTATTATATTCCCATTCATGTATTGTGAAACCATGATAATTAATGAACGGGTCAGTACACAGATAAAAGTCAGAAATGACCTCTTCTTCAAATTGCATACTTAAATGTTATATTGCTAGATAGTTAGATATTGAAGGTTTTTGAATTCATTATTATCTGCGTATCATTAACGTTTTCATTTTTTATTAGGCGGTTTATTTAATGCTTTGTATAAAAAGAAATCGTTTGACACTAAGATGAAAATTTCTTGCTGCTTATGTGATATGTTTGGTTCAAAAAGTTAAAATTTCATTTGTACGACTGATACACGTGCTTGTTATCTTTTTGTTGGTGAGATGCACATGCTCCATAAGGTGTCATTTTGTCTCCAATTCTGATGACCTTTGGATATAAGTATATATATTTTTCAAAAGGTTATGTTTGCAGACATTGATTTTTAGAACGTAACATCTACATTCCTCTTTTTAGAATGTAGTTGAACAATTTATTCGCCGCTGATTTAAACACAGCCATGATTTTGTGCTGCTGAACTATGTTTTTGACTCTTTAAATAATGAACTGAGTGACGTAATTTGGTTTTAATTAAGTTATATGCAGAATGTTAAGTTCAACTTTTTGACGAATTATGCTAGGGCCATAAATAATGTTATTTTGTTTATAAAGCTATACTTGTACAAATGTAAAATTAATAAACGCATTTCTAGCATAGCTGGAGCCAAAAAATACATTTAAGTCTATAATTTAGATAGCTTATATAACTATTGTATATAACATGATTGCATATGTTATTTTGTTTATTTGTGATTGCATTACATGATTGATTGTGTTATTTTGTTCATAATTGTATATGTATTTGTTTGCAACCTCGAAATAAAAATGTGTTGAAATCTCAAACAAAAAAACACAAAAAAACATGCTTTGGCTGAAAACAGTTTCTCAGTAATTTGATCTGACATTTCTGCGTTAACGATGAGATAGTATAAGACGAGATTAAGCATGTCTTCGGTATGTTAGGTTTATCTTTCGCCCACATTATCAAATAATGTACATTACAAGTTGCGCCTTTGTTGACGGAATGTACAGATACATCACTGAGGTGATTAGCTTCAAATGCTTGAAAAATAAATTTGTGTTTTATATATTACTCATTGTCTAAGTCGCTTTGTGCCTATGCATTACATGATAATGCATTTCATCGTCAGAGTTGGTACATATCTTTACTTCTGCACCACAGACAGTGTATTTGCGTATATATATATTATGACTTGCTTATGAATTTTGTAGTTGATTCTTAATGGGAAATTGCCAGTTTTATATGTTTTTCATATTATATGTATTATTATTTAATACAATTATATTTCTGATATATTAGTTTTATTATCTTACAAAGAAGATATCACCGCAGGTCCTTCAGATGGTTTGTCTGTAATCTAGACTCGAAGGATGTCCGTGAACCAGGAAACTTTGTATAATAACCATGATGAGTGTATACCTTGTCGTATTTTAGCAGATAGTGTGATCTTATTCATTTTCATCTTTACTGTTAGAGTGTAAATAACGTAGGAGCACAGCTAAATTTCATGTAAGCTGTTCTACCAGCTATTTCGGAACAAATTACAAATGCACTAAAACAACTTGATCATTCATATCATCATTTTCGCCTGCTAGCGAGGGTGTACTGAGTCATTCAGAAGACATATATCAAGTGCCTGCTTAAACAAACATTCTTGTAAATAAGTTTTACGTATAAGCACACAAATATGCAGAGTGTTCTTTGAAAGAGACGAAAGACTCTGAGGTAGGTTTAAGTACCCCCCCCCCCCCCCCCAAAAAANACACACACACAAAAAACGTAGGTTTTGTTTTACAAGCTGGTTTTGAATTAATGGGATTAAATTGAATTGTAATGCTCCCCGAAGGGTTGGATCATAAAGTCGCCGCTTTGTTCGTCCGTCCGTCCGAATTCTAATTTTGCTAGAATTTAGTTACCGTGGTTCTGAAACGACCATTGTTTCTGTCGTTCAAAATTTCCGTCTGTCACACTGTTCGTTTCCTCTAGAGATCTTAGACACTATGGAATTTGAAGAAACTTGATAAGCACTATAGGTTTGACATGCGCATTCTTCACAGGTCGTTTCGGTCCAATGATATGTTCAGGGAGTATTGCCCTTTGATTGATATGTCACTTTTGTTTCCGCGCGAGACCTCATACAATTATGAGCCGAATTCCATGAAACTTGATATGCAGCATTCCCATATTGTGGACATGCAAGTCATTAATAGGTCGTTACGTAGATTGATTTGTCAGGAATTATTGCGCTCTGAATATTAATATATACTTTATTAAAATTATTTCGTTTCTGCGCGATATCTTAGGAACTAATGATTCGAAATTTATATAAATGTATATTCCTTTTAAGGTGGTCATGCGCATATTTCCGCTTTGATGTTTTGTTGGGACGTTTTTGCCCTTTGATTAAGTAGTCCTTTCCGCTTTTGATGTCGCATATTTATGGTCAGAATTTCATTGAGTTTATATGATAAGGTTACGGCAATCTTATAAATTGCCAACGAGCTATTGCTATTTGAGTAATAATGTGAAATTTTAAACAAATATTGCGTTTCGATGTGAGATCACAGGATTTCACTAACCGATTTTGATGAAAATGAATATGCAGTACACCTTAAGAGTATTAATCCGAATATTGAGTAATTACCGCTTTAATAATAATTATTTCCACACAATTTAAAAATATATTGGCAAAGCCTATCATCGCGAAACATAAACCAGTTTTACTGATATTCTTTATATGTAATACTTATTATAATTAATGACATTAGCAATATACTATGTTTAAGAAAATTGAATCTTGCACCTTGAACTATATTCCTAACGGTCAAACCCTTTAAAATGTCACATTTATCGTTTTACATGAACATCTAATCTCATCAGTAGCGAAATAACAGGATAGCATCGAGAACTGTCATTGTTGATATTTGCCAAATGCATCCAAATCAGTTTTCGTTCCGGTCTTCAAAAATGTTGTAGTATGTTCTGTTACTAATCACTTGTTTGGCTTACATGCATATTGGATAAGATTATGACGAACATCTGCTGTTGATGTCATGGCATGTATATAATATCAAAAAACTATACTGTACTATCGACTCCAGTATAAGACAAACACATTCCAAAGCAAATGATAAGCGAGAAATGGACGTTAGTTTAGCCGTGTGTGCTATTTTCATTTTGGCATGATTTCATTACAGTAAATTGTGCGTTTGTTTAACTTTAAACATGGCTCTTCCTTTACATTTATTCTTCAATATGTGTTTGGTAGTTGCGTATGTTTAGTAGATGACGATGCGCTTTAAACTTAGGGTTTCTATGTGATGTTTTTTGTTCTAACTGTATTCCTGTTGTACTTTTGTTCACCGTTCATCCGCGATCCGGAACACTTTGGATACTTTCCATGAGTGTCATGTCATAGATAATCAAGAGCTACGATTAAGTTTCTGGCCATCTTTGTAGTATCCTCGAACGTTATGTACATCTGCAAAACAGAACTAAATGCATTTTTTAATGAGGTAAAGGAGTATTTGGATATAATGCCAAATGACAAAGTCATACGTTTCATGAAAACCATTATATTAACATGTGTACCAACAATGAATTTATTTAAAGGAACACATTGGCATAAAACACCACGGAAAATCGGCTACTGTTATACTTATAAAATAAGTCATTATATATGTGTTAAACACTGAACAAATATGTTTATATAGGTTAACGAATTGTGAACAGTTTGCCCATGAACTCATTATCACTGACATCGCAACGAGCAATGACAGCGCTTAAGTAATAATAACTTATTCAACACATTAACTAAAAGACATGGGTTAATACAATCTCTCCCGATAATGTCTCTGGTGTTTTATTATTCCTATTTATTAATGGTATATGTTGTGCTGTATTTTTAGTCCTGTTTTGTACAGGCAAAAGGTCACGTAAATATAAGACTTGTGGATGTTAACAAGAATTTATCCCCTGATAATTTGTCTGGAATTGCGTTACATTCATATATTCCTCAATATAAAATTGACCATTAAAAACAGATCTTTTCGTAACAAGGCGTTCCATGTAAAAACATGGTGCTATAAATAAATTTATTCAGAACCAATTTGTTTACTAATTGGCTACTATTATTGACATCGCACGTAGCTACGGGAAAACTAACAAGTGGCTAATTTGCTTAGTAATAAAATATAATTGCAAAAATGTTGGGGCGAGAATGGCTTTTATGGCTGACTGAAAGCATCATGAAATGTATCGTTATTTAACAGACAGGCCGCAGATATTAAGCAAGTTATCGTTTCGTTGGTTATGGTTGTGACTGTAGTAGTTTACCCCCGATGTATAACAATAACTTATTGTTAGTCAAACAACAGAAACACGTGCTTGTATTGTGCATGATTATAATTTATAACAGTATGCCGTGTTCTGTTTATTAAACGAAGAATTCCGTATCTGATTATGAATAACCTCCCCAAACAATGTTATTTTTTAAACCTAAATTAAACATCATAATTAGACACCCAGACTTATTACGGACCGCGCTTTTATCTTTCGGCTACGATTTTTCCCAGGTCGAACGCATAAATAGCTGTTAGAAAACACCTGTCATGCAAGGAGAGGCTCCAACAGTTCACTGTACAGTTCTCTTTTTTGTTTTATCAGCTTGTGGATTCGGGTTATGTTTAATTTTTACTATATTTTGTGTTTATAAGTAATATGTGCTGGTTTTATTCACATAAGTATTGGGTCACCCAAACTGCAATATAGCGTACAAGCATATTTTCTAACCATTTTTGCCCTTAATGAACAAATTACACATGAATAAATGTAAAAGGTTAGCGAAATATTCAGTATGAAACATGATACAAATCATATGAACAAGATTAAAAGATTAATTTGGCTCTCATCTTTGAAACAAACACGTCTACACCTGTTTGCCTGTAAAGTTCTGATGTTTTTTTATCTTTGCTGCAAAGGGCAGTGTAACCTTGATGTCTTCGGTATCTGAAATAGCGGTAAAACATCACACAATCACGCATCTAAACGTACACCGCATGTTTTACTTTAATATCATATTTTTATTAATACGTGTGTTTATTCCCCATTTAAACACGTGTATGGAGATGAGAACTGCAAATCCGTGTGATTGTCGTGCTCCTTTATGTCTGATGTATCTAATAGCTTATATACCGCGTGAATATAAATAGTCATTGCTACACAAATATAGTATGATAAATCAAAGTAAAGAGCCTTATTTGTCACGGTTTTAAGGGATTAAAAGTGTATAATGGACTATGGTGCAGTCATTGATTAACCATTATTTTAATATCGTTAGTTGTTTTGTTTTTTAATAATGTAGTTGAGTATGTGGTGTCGTTTGGGTATGTTACTGAGGTATGGATACCATGCTTGTATGATATGTGTAACATGTATTTTTTTCACCAGTTTAACAATGTGAGACGAATTATTTGTGTGGCTCCAATTATTTACGAATCACCAACAGCAACATATAAGTACGGATGTATGCAGCGTTCGATATGAACTCAGACCTCCTCAAGAAACTATTAGTATTAACTATATTGACATAGCTCAACCTGTGTTATTAATTTAATGAATAAGTGGCTTATTTGGGACATTTTTAATTGCCTTCATGAAGGGGTAGTACTTAAACATCCATTTATATCCAGAAAACACGCGTAGTCTGCATAGTATGCAAGGAAACAACGTTAAGATAATCATATTAATGTGAAACATTTATTCGAAGTATATTCACCAACATATCCAATTTGTTCTTAGAAAGCAACGGATATCATTTGAAAAGTTATTCTTAAAAATGCATTCTATTTCATGGGCAAATGTACTAACAGAAAATGGAACAAACCAGCAATTCTTAATAAAAAGGTAATCTCATTAGATAGCTTTTAGTGAAATGTATATCTCCAGGTATCGTTTAGCAATCTGTATTTGAATTGAAAACTGTGTTTGTGCTAAAAACGATGTATATAAAGAGCTGCAGTCATATCGATCAGAAGGGTATAACTCTTCTATACTTAATAATATTTGCCTATTATTTTTTTATTTTGAGTTCGTTTCATTAGTTAATACTTTTTCTAGTAATGCTAGGTCAATACGTTTAATGAATGTTAATAAACTAGTGGTAGAGCTGCAGCAATAATGCGAACTCAGTATTCGTTCAATGAGGACTATGTCAACTATTACGACTCACATTACCAAAATGTGCATAAGTCATTGCATATTCGAGTTTGTTTATTGTACAAAACCTTTTTGTATGAACAGATCCGCACGATATTTTAAGAATGTTAAGATAATGTGTACTTGTACGTTGCTTTGCGAGGGCATCTTTATTTGTGAAAGATTCCTGCATTATAAGTATTAAATACACTTTCAATGATGAGTATATCGAATATGTGTTTTAAACATATTCCTTCGTTATGCCATTTTACACCCTATATTATAACTTCTCCCTGAGATGCAATACCGAAAATCTGTTATGTGTACTACGTGATGATAAGTTCTGAAATCTGTTTAAAGGGACTTATATACAGTTTGACAAAATGACAATTAAAGACAAATGTTAGAGGTAAAAAAGAGAATGTATGTGTTATGAAAAACCTTAAAACTATATGGTTCATTATTAATAATGCGGGTATGAGGATAGAATCAAATTATAAACCGTATATCAAATTGTATCTATACCACCATGTCTTGAAAGTGTATGCACAGTTTACATTTGCATCGAAAACTCATAAACATTGGACACATACATTAACGGTTTGTTTGACTCGAATTTATCCTTTTTAAATTGAGCGTTTGTTTAAAAAACAATGCATTTTATCGATTCGTCTATACGGTTTGGTACCTGCTACATTTGATAACGACGAATATTTTACTACTACACAATTGTGCGTTGTAAATGTATCACAATGTGCACATTGTGCCCTTGTTCTCTCCGTTCGGTAACGAACCGGAATACTTTGGATACTATCCACCTGTCAGCCATAGCTAATTAGCTGGTACGATGTATTATCTGAAGCCCTTTGCAGTCAACATCTACATGTGTCTTCGCACAAGCAGAACGGAAATGCATGCGTTGTTGCCCGGTCATGTAGGACTTATGTGCAGATATAATGCTGGGTATTGTTAAATGAATGAGAGGCCAAATGATTGGCTTATAAATAGATACATGCTTTGCTTTATGATCTATGCAAATGTGGCGAGAACAAAATGCATTAACTCGCACGAACGACTAGAAAACATCACAGGATAACGTATACTATAAAAAGCGTTTATATAAACAAACTTACTAATCCAGTTAACCAATTATTTTCTAATTCATATTGAACAACAATAAAATCATTAAAAGGTTATCTTGTTTGGAAATATGGATATAAGTATATATTATCAAGCTCTAAACATGAATCATCATAAGAATCATTTAACGATTAGCTAAAGCGTATTGTGGCCTTGATCTTTTGGTTCAAACACAATTATCACCTATGCGCAACAAATGTTCTTGAAAACTACCATCTTTCAAATACAAACTCAAACATGCCTCGCACGAAATATTCGCAATTCTCGCGAAAGACAGATGCATTTGCTGTTGTTTTTTTTTTTACTGATTAAGTACCAATATTTTTCAAAATATATCATTTATCTTTATGCATAAATCTGAGTAAGGACGCCTCATCGATATGTGTTCAACAGCGTTTGTCTCAAATGCACAAAAAAGCCAAGTTGTTTGAATAATGTTAAAGGAAGAGAACGTGATACCATACTTAACTGTAATCTTTAACAATAAAATATGACATTTAAACGAGCTCAAAGTGTTGTCGTTAGGTTCATCCTTCAAACTGTCCTTACTCGTCGAGTGGACAACATGGATTGCTTTGACGAGTAGTTTTCATGTTTTGTTAATATCGATGAAGAGGACTGGTATTGGAATTTAAATTCTAAGGATTATAACGGAAATTATATGCTACTGCGGGTATGACGATCGAGATGATGATTATTAAAATAGTAGTGATTATGATGAGTTGTATACTGATGATGATAATGGGGTTGATAATAATGATAATGATGATGATGAGAATAAGGATGTTGATTTTGACGGTCATAACAATTATACTATGATGATGATGATAATGGTGTTGGTAGTGTTGAAAATATATGCTTTTAACAAATGTCATAATTTGGAGGGGGATGAGGGCGTTATGAAGTAAATCGTTGATCACACTTCAGCTATTACACCATATCACTGCTTGAAAAGGTAAACATATATATTTGTAAAATGGAAACCAGAAGCCGTGGAACATCCGATAAACAGAAGATTAAAAATATCGATCGGGAACTTGTAGTTGCGTTGGCATATTTGATGTGCATTATTGGACACGATTCTCTGTTTTAATAGGTTATGTTATCGGTGGAAAAAGCTTATAGTTATCTGGCGATACATCAGTTTATCGTTCTATTAAAACATGACTCTTTATTGAGTGCAAGGTATGTCTCCTGCGCATACTAATTATACCGAACATACTGCGCTGAATACAACTGTACGCTACTTTGCTTTAAATGACGCGAGTATTTGATGTTGGTGGTTGCGGATGGTACACGATATGATGCGGATAAGGTTGTTTTTGATGATGGTGTAATTGATGGTGAAGACGAGGCGATGAATGGAAGAGTTGTAACTCAGGATGATTTAAGACGACGACGGTAATGATGTTGTGTAATGATGTTAAATGACCGTGACGAGGTTGGATCACGATTATACAAAATGTAATAACATAATAGTTCGACAACCCATGATATGATACATAATGTATTATATTTCTTTAGGATGCTACCGCCTATGTTCAAGTTCATACTGTTATATTAGGTATAAAGCATTACCGACCTTACGCAAATAGCTTGATTGTGATCCCAACCACCATGGTAACAGCCGAACATCGACACGGATCGCACGTACACGTGCCTTATAATTGTTCAAACATCTAACTGGCGAAGAATATTGTATAGAAGTTAAATTAGTTTAGTTACAGATATATCGGTTCGGCCAGTTGTTCTAATTTTTGAGTTTATTATTTTAACATTTTCACTATTATGAGATTAGCTCGTGATACATCATGTTTATATATTCATCAATGAAAAAATCCAGGGGGGGGGGCGAAAATAATCCTTGTCAGTTTCAAACGATTTAATGTTTTTTTATAATTAGTATCTTGGGAATATTAATTAATCATCGAAAATAAAAACAATTTCCAGAGCTTTGTTATTATGTTTGCATTCATGGCTTTTTATAACTTTAAAATCCTGTATAAGCGTTTTTTCAATTTTCCTGAAAGTTGAATGTAGACATATTCAGGAGTAACGATTATGAGTTATTCTTTCAATATAAATTATGACATTTATTATAGAAGTTAAATCAGTTTTATTGAAAATAAATTGCAATATTACTTTAAGTTGGTTCTGTTTGGCTTGGATATTTCAATATTCATTATTAACGTAAGTACTATGTAATGTGCCATGAACATGTCAGGTAAGGAATCCGTGGACTTAATGCCATTCATTCAGAAATGAAACACACAAATTAAACTAAAAATGACACAAGCGTGTGTACATATGCGTGTCTTATAGCGTTGTTGTACTTGCCTGGAAGACTATTGAGTTATACCCAGTCCCATCAATATGTTCTATAAAGAAAGGCGTGGTTAGAGATTTTACTTATCTAATTAAGAACTACATTACGCTGCGGAAAGGCACCACATTCATTAGCGTGGTAATGTTTTGTATGAAGCAATTATGAAACTCCAGAACATTACGATGATATATTCGTATCTGCTAGTCGTTTATGTCAGATATAGGACGAATGGCTTGTACAACACAAGGCAAACATACAATACGAGATTAAAGATATATTAAATAGCTGATGTCAACGGCTTGTAACGGTGGATGAAAAGCAGTGGGTGTACACACCAGTTTACGGACAGGCCTTATGTCTCACTTAGCCCAGCAATAATTGAAAAGGAGAACAAAATGATAACAGAAATAACTCAACAATCATAAAGAGGAGTAATTAATTATTGTGTAAACGCATTGAATAGACCAATGTAAAAACACATCTGGGTCCAAAACCGTTTGAAAAGAATACCAAACCTCACGCTAAGCCCCAAAATAATAACCAAACTCAAGTGTAAAGCCGTATTAACCTCATATCAGCGCAATTCAAATACATAAGTAGAACAGATAATTTAATACTGATTTAATTTCAATGTATTAACCCAATGGTGAATTAATCGCCATGGCAACAACACTACAATTTTCTGATGAAATATATATAGCAAGTGTTCGGATATTATGCTAAGTAGTGGCTGTTTAATGAATGAAAAATGAAAAAACGAAGCAAGTTAATTGGTTGTTCAAATAACACTCTGGTTTGAATAAATGCAAGGTTAGAATATTCATGAATAACATTACCATAACGAAAGGCATTTTCTCGAACTGGCGTATCTTGTAATTAAATAAGACTTTGGAAACCTCCGCAATGAAAAGCAATATTTATTCTTCAACACAAAGCGTGAGTGTGATAATTTATGTCAGCAAAACGTAATGCTTTGTTATAAATACCGTTCTATGTGACTGATTTATCGGTATAACCAATTTTTTTTTAACTAACAACAAACTGAATGTGACAGCAAGTCATCTTGCCTTCAGTAAGTTATAATAAGAACAAAAAACATGTTATTGAAAAACGTGACTTGAAACATAGTAGTTTGCTTGCATATGTTACATACTAGTGCGATTTCTATTATCCTTCCTTATTCTATCTTTCAGACCTAAACAAACATCAGAGCAAGACGCCCAGACGAATTATGAACCGAGCTATCATTACTTAATTACGCCTTGTTCCCAGTCAAATGTATAAATAGCTGTTATGAAACACCTGTCATGCAAGAAGAACCTAATTAATTATTTGCATCTTTTGAACCTTAGTAATGTAGTGTGAATCATTGGTGAAATTCAACACTGTTTGTTTGTTTACATACAATACTTCTTACAACCCTTTATGCCATTAATTTTTCAAATGGCATCTTAATATAAATTTAAAAACTACCAAAAATTCTTCTTCAATAATATGGAAACGGCTATAAGAAATCAATCGTAAACAAACATTTAGTATGAATAATAGAAAAAAGTCGCATAACGAATATTACTATTGTGGCACCCAAAGACAGACAGATATTTGATAGCATATAAATGACGCGGACGGCCGGACAGACGGACAGCCAGACAGACAGAAAGACAAACAGACATAGACAGACATTTGTTAACATATTGTCGTGACCCCATTGTTTACATCTTTAATTAAATAGGTCACAAGTACAGGTTTGTTTTTATTACCATGGCTTACATTTTAACTCTATGTAAAGTGTAATATTTTATTGCATATAAAACTAAACATCTTATTATCAATATCTACTATGCTTAATTTACCACTTGTATTGTTCATATCCATGTAAACTCCATTTTTGTCGGTGATTACAATTACATGTTTGGTTAGACGCCATATTTAAAAGGAAGTAACTTTTGACCTTTTTGTTGAATTATGGGTAGTGTACATTGACGACCTCTGTCAAACTTGTCAGCAGACGGTTTGATCTTGCATTTGTGCAGTACATTTCTTCATCATGCGGAGGTTTGATTTTTATCATATAATTACAGTCATGTGCATTTATATGTTATAAACCTTATTATTATACTTAAA
This sequence comes from Dreissena rostriformis, assembly GCA_007657795.1. Lineage (NCBI taxonomy): Eukaryota > Metazoa > Mollusca > Bivalvia > Myida > Dreissenidae > Dreissena > Dreissena rostriformis. Next base: position 95,683 of record VMBQ01002194.1, read on the forward strand.
GAAACATTTCCAGTCATTTTTATGAAGTTTTTATTGTTTAAACTTTAGGCGGTAACTCTGTTTATTTTGAGGTGATCGGTTACGCTCGGAAGATGCGCGGATGGTGCGCGGTTGAGTTATTGCTCGGATTAATGTTATGACCGCGCAAGGCTCGGACCTGCTCGGAGCCTTAGTATATAAGCTCTGCTAATTTCACAGTCAGGGACTCTGATTTTTTTTGGAATTAAAGGCACATTCTCATTACTAAATTTTTCTCTAATAAATATTATTTTTAGGCATTTTCGTTAAAAGTAAGTTAGAAACATTTTACATATTTTTGCATATAATAGAGTTTTTGAATAAGATTTAAGACTAAGGTATAGGGATATTTTATCGTACAGTTTTAAGACTGATTGAGCATTGTAAATGTGAGTTTGAGGATTGTATTATTTATGATAAATTGTTGAATGCATTGATGTACTATTTATGCAAGTTAGTTAAGAATAAAAATTTGTTGAACTTTATTTGGTTGTTTATTATAATTATTATTTGAGAGTCATTAAATGACTCAGGCTATTATCTTCAGTTTATTTTAACAGAGTCCATTTTATTTAAAATGTTTTAAATACAACTTAATGAAAGAAAAGTTGGTTTGACACCAAGAGTAGGCCCGCTATCACATTGCAATAAGGAAAAGAAAAAGAAGAACCGCTCGGCTCGTTACAAATTTATGGTGGCAGCTGCGGGGATAAAGTAACATCTTTATTCCAGTGATCGAATTCACACCTCAAAAGAAAATGTCAGATACTGACACAGATCAAGAAAATGAAGTTTTCTTCAGGGATGAATTACAGCAAAGGGAAAGACCAACTAGTCATCAAGATGAGAACCAAGTCCATGAAGAACAAGAACCTACTGAACAGGATGATCAATGGTTAAAGGCAGCGTTTGGAAAATTAGTACACATGCAAGGCCAAATGGTTGAAACACTAGAAGGAGTCAATAAGATGATATCAAGCATTCAAAGGCAAAATGAAAGTACAGTTCTTGTACAAAATAGCAACATTCAACAACAAAATGATCTCCCCTCTCTTCATAGAAACAATAATTTTGCAGGAGAACCTGCCATACAGCACAACATGTTACCTAGGTCAAGCATAAGCTACTCCAATCATAAATGTAATAACAGCACTAAAATTCCACCTTTCAATGGGAAGGATGAATGGAAAGTATGGTTCAACCGATTTGAAACTATTGCAAATAGACAAGGTTGGAATGATGAAGAAAAGCTAGACCATCTTCTACCAAAACTACAAGGATCAGCAGGGGAATTTGTTTTCACACAACTACACAGAGAGACCTTAGATAATTATGATGAACTAGTTAGGGAAATCAACAATAGATTCAGAATAATAGAAACTCCGAGAACGTTTGCAGCCAAATTTAGTCAAAGAGACCAGAAACAAAATGAAACAGCAGAAGAATACGCCGCTGAACTCAAGAGGCTGTATGATCGAGCGCACAAGCGTCGGGATGGAGCAACAAGAAAAGAAGATTTGGTAAGAAGGTTCCTTGACGGACTGCGAGATGAAGATGTAAGGTGGGAAGTAGAGTATGTGAAAGAGCCCAGGGATATCGATGAGGCAGTTTATCACGTAGTTAACTACATTCAAACTAGGAAACGTCATCAAGTAGGCTCTAATCGGAGACAACGCCCCGTGCGCAGGACAGGTGGCACAGAGACAGATGAAGCAGACAGTGAAAATGAAAGCGATTCCGATACAGTTGAGTATGCATTCAGGGTGCCAAACAAGAGACAATTCAAGCGTCGTGAAAAGACTGAAGCCAAGAGAAAAGAGAATCAAACAGTAAGGAAAACAAGTGTCAATAAGGCTCAGACCAATACAGAGGTCAAGGATGATGTGATACAAGCTTTGATACAGAAAATAGAAGAACTAAGCAAGAAGGTGGAGACGGTAAATGATAAATCGACAAAAGATGACAACCGCAGAAGCTTTGTGAGATGTTACAACTGCAACGGAGAGAACCACTTTGCAAGAGAGTGTCCAAATAAACATCAGCAAGTAAACAGACCATTATACCACAGTTTTGGCCCTAACAACAGAAATAACCTCTACCCAAACCCGAAACAAAGCAATCAGCCATTGAACCCAAATGCGCAGACTTTTCAACAACCTTTAAACTACAAAGGACCCAACCAAACGGCCGGGGGGAGGTCCCAATAGAAGAAAATGGCCTAGATCAACAAAAGAAAGAAGAGCAAATAATAAGAAGAAGAAAGCCTGATAGTAGTGGGGTATATGTCAAAGGCAGTATACAAGGGATGAATTTGACCTTTACGGCCGACACAGGAGCTACAAGAACAATAATTTCCGACAGAATTTACAACAAGATCGATCCTAAGAAAAGGCCGGAATTAAGAAAAACAGCTTGTTTAACAGGGGCAGGGGGAACTAGATTAAAAGAGTATGGAAAAGCAAACTTCAACATTATGTTGGGGGACATCAGCTTGACAAGAGAAATAATAGTAGCAGAAATAGAAGATGATGCATTGCTAGGAATAGACATCTTACAAAATGATGAAGGAGGGCCAGCAGATATACTTTTGTCAAAGGGAGTCATAGTTTTGAAAGGCAAAACAATACCATGTATTCAAATTGGAATGAAAAACGATGTTCGAAAAGTAACAGCAGCTGACCATTTCATCATTCCACCTCTCAGCGAAGCGGTCATTGATGTGTTTATTGAGCGTAAAGAATCAGATGATGCGTCCCAAAAAACAGATTTTATTGTAGAACGTTCACAACACTTTTGTGAAACATATCCATTGAAGATGGCCTCAGTTTTAGTTGATTTGAATAGAAACCCGACCAGCAAGATACGTCTTTTAAATCCATTCCCGTATAGTGTGGATATCAATCAAGACTCAGCATTAGGCCAAGCCGAACAAATTGACAGTATAAAAAGTACACTTAAAGGTCAGGAACACACAGCGGAAGAGGACAATAATTTCTCTGTACGCCGAGTTACTATCAGTAACAAAACAGAGCAAATCCTCAATAAGGTTCAAGAAGAGATATCCTTGGAAAATAAAGAAATTCCAGAACATTTACAAAAGTTGTACCATACATCTGTTAAAAACTGCAATGAAGACGAAAAACAAGTNATCATCATCATCATCATCATCATCATCATCATCATCATCATCATCATCATCATCATCATCATCATCATCATCATCATCATCATCATCATCATCATCATCATCATCATCATCATCATCATCATCATCATCATCATCATCATCATCATCATCATCATCATCATCATCATCATCATCATCATCATCATCATCATCATCATCATCATCATCATCATCATCATCATCATCATCATCATCATCATCATCATCATCATCATCATCATCATCATCATCATCATCATCATCATCATCATCATCATCATCATCATCATCATCATCATCATCATCATCATCATCATCATCATCATCATCATCATCATCATCATCATCATCATCATCATCATCATCATCATCATCATCATCATCATCATCATCATCATCATCATCATCATCATCATCATCATCATCATCATCATCATCATCATCATCATCATCATCATCATCATCATCATCATCATCATCATCATCATCATCATCATCATCATCATCATCATCATCATCATCATCATCATCATCATCATCATCATCATCATCATCATCATCATCATCATCATCATCATCATCATCATCATCATCATCATCATCATCATCATCATCATCATCATCATCATCATCATCATCATCATCATCATCATCATCATCATCATCATCATCATCATCATCATCATCATCATCATCATCATCATCATCATCATCATCATCATCATCATCATCATCATCATCATCATCATCATCATCATCATCATCATCATCATCATCATCATCATCATCATCATCATCATCATCATCATCATCATCATCATCATCATCATCATCATCATCATCATCATCATCATCATCATCATCATCATCATCATCATCATCATCATCATCATCATCATCATCATCATCATCATCATCATCATCATCATCATCATCATCATCATCATCATCATCATCATCATCATCATCATCATCATCATCATCATCATCATCATCATCATCATCATCATCATCATCATCATCATCATCATCATCATCATCATCATCATCATCATCATCATCATCATCATCATCATCATCATCATCATCATCATCATCATCATCATCATCATCATCATCATCATCATCATCATCATCATCATCATCATCATCATCATCATCATCATCATCATCATCATCATCATCATCATCATCATCATCATCATCATCATCATCATCATCATCATCATCATCATCATCATCATCATCATCATCATCATCATCATCATCATCATCATCATCATCATCATCATCATCATCATCATCATCATCATCATCATCATCATCATCATCATCATCATCATCATCATCATCATCATCATCATCATCATCATCATCATCATCATCATCATCATCATCATCATCATCATCATCATCATCATCATCATCATCATCATCATCATCATCATCATCATCATCATCATCATCATCATCATCATCATCATCATCATCATCATCATCATCATCATCATCATCATCATCATCATCATCATCATCATCATCATCATCATCATCATCATCATCATCATCATCATCATCATCATCATCATCATCATCATCATCATCATCATCATCATCATCATCATCATCATCATCATCATCATCATCATCATCATCATCATCATCATCATCATCATCATCATCATCATCATCATCATCATCATCATCATCATCATCATCATCATCATCATCATCATCATCATCATCATCATCATCATCATCATCATCATCATCATCATCATCATCATCATCATCATCATCATCATCATCATCATCATCATCATCATCATCATCATCATCATCATCATCATCATCATCATCATCATCATCATCATCATCATCATCATCATCATCATCATCATCATCATCATCATCATCATCATCATCATCATCATCATCATCATCATCATCATCATCATCATCATCATCATCATCATCATCATCATCATCATCATCATCATCATCATCATCATCATCATCATCATCATCATCATCATCATCATCATCATCATCATCATCATCATCATCATCATCATCATCATCATCATCATCATCATCATCATCATCATCATCATCATCATCATCATCATCATCATCATCATCATCATCATCATCATCATCATCATCATCATCATCATCATCATCATCATCATCATCATCATCATCATCATCATCATCATCATCATCATCATCATCATCATCATCATCATCATCATCATCATCATCATCATCATCATCATCATCATCATCATCATCATCATCATCATCATCATCATCATCATCATCATCATCATCATCATCATCATCATCATCATCATCATCATCATCATCATCATCATCATCATCATCATCATCATCATCATCATCATCATCATCATCATCATCATCATCATCATCATCATCATCATCATCATCATCATCATCATCATCATCATCATCATCATCATCATCATCATCATCATCATCATCATCATCATCATCATCATCATCATCATCATCATCATCATCATCATCATCATCATCATCATCATCATCATCATCATCATCATCATCATCATCATCATCATCATCATCATCATCATCATCATCATCATCATCATCATCATCATCATCATCATCATCATCATCATCATCATCATCATCATCATCATCATCATCATCATCATCATCATCATCATCATCATCATCATCATCATCATCATCATCATCATCATCATCATCATCATCATCATCATCATCATCATCATCATCATCATCATCATCATCATCATCATCATCATCATCATCATCATCATCATCATCATCATCATCATCATCATCATCATCATCATCATCATCATCATCATCATCATCATCATCATCATCATCATCATCATCATCATCATCATCATCATCATCATCATCATCATCATCATCATCATCATCATCATCATCATCATCATCATCATCATCATCATCATCATCATCATCATCATCATCATCATCATCATCATCATCATCATCATCATCATCATCATCATCATCATCATCATCATCATCATCATCATCATCATCATCATCATCATCATCATCATCATCATCATCATCATCATCATCATCATCATCATCATCATCATCATCATCATCATCATCATCATCATCATCATCATCATCATCATCATCATCATCATCATCATCATCATCATCATCATCATCATCATCATCATCATCATCATCATCATCATCATCATCATCATCATCATCATCATCATCATCATCATCATCATCATCATCATCATCATCATCATCATCATCATCATCATCATCATCATCATCATCATCATCATCATCATCATCATCATCATCATCATCATCATCATCATCATCATCATCATCATCATCATCATCATCATCATCATCATCATCATCATCATCATCATCATCATCATCATCATCATCATCATCATCATCATCATCATCATCATCATCATCATCATCATCATCATCATCATCATCATCATCATCATCATCATCATCATCATCATCATCATCATCATCATCATCATCATCATCATCATCATCATCATCATCATCATCATCATCATCATCATCATCATCATCATCATCATCATCATCATCATCATCATCATCATCATCATCATCATCATCATCATCATCATCATCATCATCATCATCATCATCATCATCATCATCATCATCATCATCATCATCATCATCATCATCATCATCATCATCATCATCATCATCATCATCATCATCATCATCATCATCATCATCATCATCATCATCATCATCATCATCATCATCATCATCATCATCATCATCATCATCATCATCATCATCATCATCATCATCATCATCATCATCATCATCATCATCATCATCATCATCATCATCATCATCATCATCATCATCATCATCATCATCATCATCATCATCATCATCATCATCATCATCATCATCATCATCATCATCATCATCATCATCATCATCATCATCATCATCATCATCATCATCATCATCATCATCATCATCATCATCATCATCATCATCATCATCATCATCATCATCATCATCATCATCATCATCATCATCATCATCATCATCATCATCATCATCATCATCATCATCATCATCATCATCATCATCATCATCATCATCATCATCATCAACATCATCATCATCATCATCATTATCCTCATCCACATCCTCCACCTCATCCTCCACCTCATCCTCATTGTCATCGTCATCCTCATCCTGCTCCTTCTCATCCTCATCCTCCTCATCGTCATTGTCATCGTCATCATCACTGTCATCATCATCATCATCAGCATCACCATCATCATCATTATCATTATGATCATCATCATTATCATCATCATCACCATCATCATCATCAACATCATCATCATCATCATCACCACCATCATCTCATCATCATCATCATCATCATCTTCATCATCATTATGATCATCATCATCATCATTATCATCATCATCAGCAGCAGCAGCATTATCATCATCATCATCATCATCATCATCATCATCATCATCATCATCATCATCATCATCATCATCACTATCATCATCAGCATCATCATAATTATCATCATCATCATCTTCATAATCATCATCAATATTATCATCAGCAGCAGCATTATCATCATCATCATCGTCATCATCATCATCATAATGACGCAAATCGTTATTCATAAATTAGCCATAGCACCAAGTATCTGCTGGAAAAGGCAATCACGTTCATTCTATGGTTTGATACCACAGACCATGTAACCAACGAGAAACAGATGCTATACAAATTAACCAAAAAGAAATTCCTTTGGCATCGTCGATGGGAATGAGTTCATTAAAATAACTAGCTCATCACTTTTAATAACGTCGAATATAATACCGAATAGGAGAATTAGTTATTGGATATATTGGTCAACATCATTATATTCTAAAATATAAACAAGACACTTAAATGAGTGCACGTAATTAAGTTAGCAGTTACAATTATGCAAACCAAATTTGAGACGCTTATTTTATGCAGTTGGTTGTTTATGTAATAAGATGATACTCATGGTGTTGTTGAAAAAGATGATGAATGACAACGGTGATGCTGGTTATGCTGGTTAAATAATGGTCACGATGGCGACTTATGATCAAGATTTTATAACAAATATGCGATATTAAAATATGTATACCCGATGATATTTAACACTATGAACATGTATATATTTATGAACTATGAGACAACTAAATTAAATTCGCATTCACATAGTAATATAACGTTTACAACATTACCGGATTTACATTGATAGCCTGTGTGTGATCCCATCCATCCTGACGTCAGCCAAACATCGTCCGGAGTTGCACTAAACAACGGGATCTTTGGATTGATATTTGGGAGCAGTATTGTTAAAGCATCCAACAGTATTCCAAATCAAATTCAAATTAAATAGCATTATATCTGTATACTAAGAAACAGTTGAATTATGACTTACGAAAACGTGTCCATACGTATGTGTAGCAGAAATACGTTATGCAAAGGTGGCGCTGATTTAAAGGACGGGATAGAGCAGACACCACTGCTGTCCGTTGAGAAGTACTGCGCTGCTGGCGTTTCCGTAGAGTTCTTAAATGACTTTCAACAGCCCTTCGTCAGTGTTGAATCCTCTCATAACCTGCCATATGCCATCATGCCACACGCAGTCGGAAGCTTCCTTAAAGTCAATGAAGTTGTGGAAGAGCTCACGTTGGTGTTGCAGGTGTTCCTCAATGATGATTCTGAAGTTAAAGATCTGTTCCACTGTGCTCCTTCCAGCTCTGAATCCAGCATGCTTTTCGGTCAGCAATTCCTCGGCCTTACTTTTTAATCGATTAAGGATGATGCGTAGCATGACTTTGCTGGGATGACTGATGAGGCTACAGCACGAATAAAAAATATAGCATGATATATCAATTTTGAAAACCAAACATCTGCTACTTGGAGGATGAAGATTTACATACGTGCTTAAAGTGTATGTAGGAAGTTAATAAAACATTTTTTACTAAAATTATTTACCTGGCAAGACAGTGACATGGTATTAGTTTCATGTTCATTTGTCATCATTTTATCGTTTCTCACTCAATTAGAATAAGAGTAAAAAAATATTCACTTAACTTAAAATACACAACAATAACTTAATAAGCAATAAGGCAGGTATTGTGTGAAGAAAAGTTTCATGGAAGCAGTTCATGTTCAAAATCCATCGGTCGATCGCTGTTAAAAATGTGCGGCATTGGCTGCAGGATGCGTAGAATAGAATGCCTTAAAGTTGATGTTTTGGGAAACAAGACAAATGAAACTGCATATTTAAAAAAAAGATAATTAACATAAAAAACACACTCTTCGTCAATGTAAAATTTCTTTTCCACAACAACTGAATATGAATTGATGGTGTATGTATTATAAAGCTCCTTCAGGTTTCATATTTTGCGTCCTTCGTCTCCAACAAGAACACGAGTGACGAAACAGCACGATAACCGTTTGTTTGGCTCTTCCAAATGCACGAGAAAATGGTGTTATAATCAACAAATACATTAGAACACTTGCTGACCCGGTATTAATGTAACTCCAATAATGACATTTAGATACAATTACGAGTAAGTGCGACCCCTGTCGATGTTCGGCTGATTCCAAAGTGGCTCGAATCACACACAAGCTATTTGCGGTAAAGCTTTATACCTAATATACCAGCATGAGCGTATGCATAGGTGGTAACATACGTAAGAAATATTATACATTATGTATGACTATCGTATAATTAGTTAGCAAAATTGTATGTTTACGATATTGATATAATCGTGATCAACCCTCTACACGGTCATTAAACATCATGAAACAACATCATTTACAGTATCACCGTCGGTGTCGTTAATCATCCTTATTATAAACTCTATCCTCATCTGCCTCTTCTTTATAATCATAATCAGCACCATAAATAACGGCATCATCAAACACAACCTTATCAGCATCATAACCTATACGATCCGCAACCACCTTCATCAAATAATTGCGTCATTTTAAGAACACTTCTTTTCGACTGTTTTGAGTATATTATGTTGGGCGTAATAAGTATGCGGAACAGACATACATTGCACTCAATTAAGTTTCTTGTTTTAATAGAATGTAATAATGATGTATCGCCAATTAAATATAAGCTAATACCGCAAATTACGTAACATATACAAACAAAGTTATTTAACAACTGAGAAATTTGTTTTGAAAGATAATCATGTTCAATAAAGCACATACAATACATGCCAACGCAACTTCCATTTCCCGATGGATATTTTCAATCTTCAGTTCGATTGCTTCTGGTTTCAAGTATAAAGGTAGATTGTTAACCTCTGCCAGTAGTGATCTGGCGCAATGAGTTTAATGTAAACAACGATTTTTTCCTCATCATTACAACATTATTTCGTAAAATATAATATCGACGCTTCAAACATTATTATTATAAATTCTATTGGGATGCCCGCATCATCATATCATTGTTATTACCGGCATAAACAACATCCTCATTTTCATCATCATCATCATAAGCACCGCCCCATCATCATCACTATCCTCATTATCATAAATTGTTGAAATTAGTTCAACTAATTTTCTGTTTAAGCAAAGGACTGAATGAATTTGCATCATCTGAATTGTTGCATTGCGTAATGGACACCACTTGCATACGTGGAATGTGTAGCTCATTCGATATTCTAAATATATATTAAAGTATTTACCTTTAATAAAAGGTTATTATGTGTGACCAACTGTGTATTTATCACCATCACCAACACACGCTGAAGTACAGTGAACAAATCATCATCTTATTAACTCTTTAAGATTTACTACAGACACTTTTAAAACGTACCACCGTTATTCAACATATTCAGGTAAGTTAAGTGGCTCGTAAATCGATATCTGTTTTCCTTCATGCGTGGGTGGAAAGCTCAATTCTGACATCAAACTCAAGTACACATGCGTAGCTTTCATTTTTTGGACGGTATATACTCTGAAATATGCTGCTTGTTTCTAGAAAACGACTCTCTTTTTAATACAAACTTAAAACATTTATCACATGTTGTCATTCGACACAATTCTCGCGAAAGACAGACGGATGTGCTGTTGGTTTTACTGAGCTTTGATTTTGGAATTATATCTCTTCAAAATATCCAATTTATCTGTATGCATGAGAACATTATATTATTTATGTAAGTAAGTCAATGAAGACATACGACTGAATGCCAATTGGTTATAAAAGTATACACATGTGGAAATTGATCCGTTATAAATTGTGTCAAAGCACAGCTTGCGGAGTCTTAAGTTTCCTGCGTCCTTGAATAACCCCTTACTTCAGTTCTGTTTCAGAATTGCTGTTAACAAGTCTCTGTCGTCCAAGACGTTGACACAGGGTGTTGGGCATGTGTACGTTGCGTTTATGCATGCTACATATGCATGTTTTGTAATCGATATGTTGGCATTACAAAATGACGTTGTTTTGCAAAGAATACGTTTCATGTCAGTGTCGGTCAATAACTTTTACTAGTTTCTGGTTCTTTGGGATATTATAATTCGACAATGAATAAAGTGAGACCTTTAACTTGAACTTAACAAGAATTTTACAACAGCAGATGGCATTGCAGTGTCAATTTCCTATCCCCATGAACGTGTAAATGGGAACAAGCAGCATATTTATACAAACTATGAAACTTGAATTGATGTGTTTGATTTTTACAACTGCACATGTTTTTAATGGATTTAATAATTTGTTTTCGTTTATTTAGATACATCTAACACGGTTACCTTGCCTTTTGGACGAATGCTAAAAGAAACAAAGACATATCAACACGTTTGTGGCACAATGGTGATTATATTGTTTAACAAAAAGATGAAGGCCGCAATTATCTTTAGATTATGTTGAAATGATTTTTATGATGATTCATGTACACACTTGTTATTTTTAAGATCTTGAAAACAAATACTTTATCCGTATTGCCAAACAAGATATTGTATTACCTTTTAATGCTATTTATATTGTTAAATATAATTAGACAACAATTGGTAAACTGCATTAGTAAGTATGTATGTAAGCGAAATGTGTGGGAAAAAAATACTTGCATAAGAGGAGATGTGTTTACAATACAAATAACTTTCCCTGAATGTTAGCTATTATCAAAGTTCATATGTAATATGTTTATAATGGTGTATTTTTATTAATATTTTTAAAACAATTCATTCGAATGTTTATTTGGGTTTAATATTGTACACCTACATCTTAAAGATATAGAGACTGTATATATGTTACGCACTATATAACTATTATGAAAAATATAATATAGCTATAGTGATATTATTTTAAAATATACGACATTAGTTTGAGAAATAACTAGCTTCTGTGAAATTCATCAGAAATACATAGAAATAAACACAACGGTGTTATAATAATCCTGTATTTCATAAAAAAATACCCAGTTCCAGAGGCTAAACAGACAAAATGAACACACCGTTCAAGCGAGTATAAAGGATCTTACGAAAACAACAAAACTGAGTAAAGGTTGATGAATAAAAAAAATGAGTACAAGATCAGAAGAATTGGTTCCAGAATATCTAAATATCTATGAAAATAAACTTGTAGGCAATAATAATTTTTTACTGCGCAGCCGAAAATTCGTTCATGTACATGAATATGTGCACGTTTGTGAAATCGCCACTAATATATGCAGATTTTTTTATACGACACATCGAAAAAAAAAATGTTTTTGCAACAAAGACGAGAAACAGTGTCGGTACCGGTTTACACTTCGTCGTTATGCATTTCATGGAAGTGAACACAATTTGATTTATTGTACAATTATAAGATAACAAATATATTGTACCCATCATTTCTCATTCATATTCATGAATTGGTTAAAGATTGATAAATGTTTATGTTGACCTTAAAGTTGTATATACTCGCTTTCACAAGGACCGGCACGGATATATTAGTCACTTTTTCGGTCAGTCCGTCGATTTGTTCGCACAAGCTGGTGGATCAAACTATTTCCACTTTTCTCAAGTAATTAAATTGAAACTTAAAATATATATTTACCATGAAGAGTTCAGTGATCCACACTTGTCTAAGTTATATTGCAGTTAGCATAGTTCATTCAAAGCGGTTCGGGGTATTAGTCACATTTGTAGCATAGCTCTTGTTGGTCATGCTGAGCTAGGTTAATATTTATGTTTAGGTTTAGCTAGCCGATATATGTGTAACATTTTCAGAAAAAGAGGCCATCAAGGACGTTGACTACATATGAGCTTCAATGTCCTTTGTTGATGGTGTTCCCTAAACATTTGGCCAATAACACGAAATTTTGCTTAATGTTAATGCTCTTTAAATGCTTATAATGTCAGTGAACGTTTCGTATAAACCTGATGTTCATTCCTCAATAAATGCTGCGCTGTTGCCACATCATAACGTAGATTGTTTAAGCTAATAACAAAAACGTCGTTAAAATAAATACCAGCGCAAGTCCATTCTATCATATATCCCTTTATTTCATTGATATATAATGCTTTCAGCATTTGTTTTATCATATATAATCAATTGTAATATATTCTATAATCAGGCAATGAGCAAGCGGCTAGATCAATAGTTATGCATTTAGTATTGTTATAGATGACCAAAGATCTGCACGTTTGTGTATATGTCTTTCTGTCTTATTATTTATGTTATTTATAGGTTATTGAAGGTCTTTGTTTTGATTTTTTCACTTTTTCAATAATTGCTGGGCTCAGTGTCAGTGTGAGGTTATACATGCCGTTAACCCGGTTTTGACACACTCTGCTTTTTATTGACCATTCCAATCCGATGGCCCGAGCTATATAATATTGTTATCTTGAATGCCGTAGTATATGTTTAGTATATGTTTAGTATATGTTATGTATTGTGTAGGCAAATGGTCTTAAGCCTGATATCAAAGACCACCTATTTCTCACCTAACTGTTCTGAAGTTTCATAATTCCTATATATAACATATTGCAACACTTATGAATGGGCTGCCGTTCCGCAGCGTGATTTATTTCTTTATTAGATAACTAGACTCTCAAAACACGCCTTACTTTATTGAACATATTGATGCGACTGGGTTAAACTCAATATGTGTTCTTTCAAGTCAAGCAACGCTATTAGACACATGTATTTAGACAAGCTGGTGCCATTTCAGAAGTTTAATTTGTGCGCTTAATTTTTGAATGACAATAAAATGATACTTTCGTGACATAATCATGGCACATTACATAGTACGTACGTTAATACTGAATATTGAAATAACCATGCCTAAAAATGGCGTTACAACAAACTTAAACTTATATTGCAATTTATTTTCAATAAAACTGATTTAATTCTAGAATAAATGTCATAATTTATATTGAAAGTATTACTCATAATCTCTACTCCTGAATTTGTCAACAAATTGCGCTTATACAGGATTTTACAGGTAGTAANAACAGCAGTTTTTGGCTATGCCAAATACACGAGACAATAGTGAAACAATCAACCAAAAAATCAGAACAACTGGCCGAATCGGTAGTTCTGTAACTCAAACTATTACATTTAGAAACAATAATGCGATAATAAAAATAACAATACTGCGATAAACCTGTGTTTGGGTAAGCCAAATACAATGGAAAAATGTTGAAATTATCAACCAAAAAATTAGACCAACTGGCAAAACCGGTATTTCTGTAACTCAATTAATTCCAAGACAAGACAAGACAAAAGTTTATTTGTAAATAAAGGCCACCGGCCCAAAATACATAATATATAACAGCATATTATTTTTGAGTTGTGATACATAACGTTTAAACATTAATTTTGATCTACATCTTTCATTTTCATTATTTCGGTTACAAAAAAGGCTATGCTTTTTAGTTAACTTTCATCAGAAATTTGCATAAGAATGCAAGAAATTTTGTTCACCATTGCACCATGAAAAGATATAAATTTGCCTTTTTTGGTTGAATTTTGGACATTTAAAAAATGCATGAAACGCATCTGCAATACATATATTATTAAAATAGACTGAACAATATGTACATAATCGGTGTTCTCTTGAAATTTCTAAATGTCGACCAGTTTCAATTGCTAATTTATGGCTTGAACAACGGAATCAAGCAACTGCCTTTCGAACATAACATGGTATATCGATATACAAATATTTTTCTGGGTTTAACATAGATTTGAAATGTTTGTAGGTATCATATCTTGATGAATTTCCTAGAGTGTCAAGCGAGTTCTGTGTATTACAATCATTCAATCTTTGTTTAAATGACATTAAGAATAATTCCACATTTCTTATCTCTTGACTAATCCAAACAAAACCAAATCCATAGCGGTACAAACTATTTTTTACAGATGTCACCCAATTTTGTCATGCCGCTTTAACTACATCACTTACTTTAACGATAATGCGGAACGTGTAAGTGCGACCCCTGTCGATGTTAGGCTGGTAATTCGTAAGTAGAAAAATAACACATTATGTTACATATCATGGAGTGTCAACATTGTATGTTCATGCCAGTTTGTATAATCGTGATCAACCTTCGACACGGCCATTAAACATCATTCAACAAAATCATTACCACCATCACCGTCGGCGTCTTGACTCATCGTAGTAATAACTCTACCCACATCTGCCTCGTCGTCACAAATACATAATCATCACCATAAATAACAGCATCCTTAAGACCGAGCTTATCAGCATCTTATCCTATACCATCCGCAACCACATTCATCAAATAATCGCATAGTTACAGAATATTACCTTAAGACTGTATCCGGTAAAGTTTGTTCGGCATACTTAAAATGCGAAACAGGCATACCTTGCACTCAACAAAGGGCTATGTTTTAATTGATTGACAAATGATGTCTCGCAAAATAACTAATACCGCCAATTACGTTACATATAAGTCATTAAAACAAATAAGCTATTTTTGGACAGAAAATCGTGTCCAATTAAGCAAATCAAATATTTCAAAGCACCTTCCATTTTCTAATTGATAATTACAATCTCCTGTTTCTTAGATCTTCCATGCGGTCTGGTTTCATTTATAAAATGTACCTAATTACCTTTTCCAGCATTGATTTGGGGTTATAGCGGGAGTGTGAACAACGATTTCCTTCATCCTCGTCCTTCTCCTCCTTCTCCTCCTCATGGTGGCATTCGTAAATATAATATAATATCAACACTGCAAGCATAACTATTATCATTTTCATTACGATACCCGCATCTCCAAAGCATTGTCTGTCATAATCAACATACTTATTCTCATAATCATTCTTTATCGTCATGATATGACCCCATCATCATCATCATTATCAAACTCATCATTATCACCATCATTACCATGATCATTATCACCATCGTCATGCCCGCAGTTGCATATTATTGTCGTTATAATTCTTAGTATTTAAATTACAAAGACAGCCCTTTTCCCGCATTTTTACAAAACAAGAAGACTTCACGTCAAAGTGAGGGAAACCCTTTATGCAGTTAGTAAGGCAATGTTCATTGATGAAACTAAATTCAGCGCGTTTAAATGTCATATGGCTTTGTTAAACATGACAGTAAATTACGATAGCACGTTCACTTCCTTAACATTATTGAAGCATATAGGCGCAGTTTTGTACCTGTGCGAAAAACGCTGACGTAATTCATTGATAAGATGTCCTCATTAAGGTTCATGCATACAGATTAATTGGGGTATGTTGAAGAGATATTGGTACCAAATAAAGGCTCAGTAAAAACAACAGGTTATCAATCTGTCTTTCGCGAGAATTGCGTCGAATGAACACATGCGAGGTGTGTCTGAGTTTGTATTTGACATAGTGTAGTTTTCAAGAAACTACTAAGTATATTTCGGAGCATATGTCGTCCTACAAATGAAAGCTACGCGTGTGTTACATTTCGATGTCAGAATTTCCATTCTCGCATGAAGGAAAGTATAAATTGATTAACGAGCCACTTATTAACTTAATAGAATATGTTAAGATATTAAGGCTAATATGTGTAGTTTTCGTATAAGCTGTTAAAGAGTTGATGAGAGTTTGATTGGCAGAAGTGTGCTTTCGCGTGTTTTGCTGTTGGTGCATAATACACAGTTGGCCACATAGAATAACTTGTTATTAAAGGTTAACACTTTAAAAATAGTTGGAATGCCAAAGGAGCTACACATTCAACGTATTAAGGTGGTGCCCATCACTCAATAAGTCATTGTATGTCTCGTCTATGGTACATGTAAAACAAGAGCACACATGTATATTGCACAAGTATGTATTTTTTGTGTCGGGTTGTTTTTGTTATTGGAATGTTTGCATTAATAAATTAGAAGAAACTCATTATTGGTGGCGGTAAATTATTAGTGGCGGTAAGTAAGTTTATTTTATGTTTGTTTTGTCATAGTAACATTCGACACTAAATGACTTTATACCTTAAAATTGAAATTTAAAATAATTTGACTACAACAGATGAAATTACAGTGTCAAGTTCCTATCCCAATATACGTGAAATTGCAAACAATCGGCATATTCACACATGCATGACGTTTATGTACGTGATTGTACTGTATTGAGACATGTTTTGTCGTTATTTTAGAAACCTGTAAGGATGGGAGCATGGTTACCGTGCCTTTTCGGAGGATTTATAAAAGAAACATCAAACATTTTTGGCGCACAGATGCTAATTGTTTTTGTTCCAAAAGATGAAGGCCACAATAAGGTTTAGATAATGGTCAAATGATTTGTATGATGATTCAAGTTTAGAGCTTCATAATAAATAGCTATATCCATATTCCCAAACAAGATATTGTGATTACCTGTAAATGTTATTATTGTTATCCAATTGAATCAGAAAATAATTGGTTAAGTGGATTAGTAAGTATGCTTATGTAAACGTTGTTTTATTGTATACGGTTTCCTGGGATGTTTTTTACTCGTTCGTGTGTGTTAGTGAATTTTGTTCTCGCCACATGTGCGTTTATCATGGTAATCTATTTAATAAGCCACTTGATTGGCATCTCATTTATTAAATAATACCCAGCCTCTATGAAGCATTATATCTGCACATTAGTCATACATGAACATGCAAACACGCATGCATTTTTGTTCTGCTTGTGCGAAGACACATGCAGATGATGACCGCAAAGGGCTTCAGATAATACATCGTACCAGCTAATTAGCTATGGCTGACAGGTGGATAGTATCCAAAGTATTCCGGTGCGTGACCGAACGGAGAGAAAAGTGCATACGGTGTACATTAAGAATACTTTACAACGCACTATTTTGCAGAAGTAAAATATGCATCGTTATCACATGTAGCAAGTACCGAATAGTATTGACAAATCAATGAAGGTAAATTCTTTCGTTAGCAAATGCTCATTTTTAAAACCATAAATCCTAGTCAAATACACCGAAAATAGTTAAGTGATGTCCATTTAGTTCTCCGTGTTCCCGCTTAGATACAATTTAACACACTATTTATAATTTTATCGCACCCGCATTAACGAAATAACACCCCATCTGATAATTGTTTCGGTATTCACATATGATGAAATACACATAAGACGGAATGGTGATGTTAAATTGTTTATTTACATGACATAATTTGATGTTTTAGTGAAGTATTCGGTCATTTTATTTTGTTCACTTTCGTAATGAAGGCAGAAAGATGCGAACATGGTGGGATATATAGAATAACATGAAAGTGCTGATTAAAGACACCTTGATTGGTTTGGAATGAACACCGGCAAAACTCGCAAAGACTGGCTCTTACTCATTTATTTTTTTCCCTACTGTAAACAGGTCCCTTAGCACTACCTTTAATACAAAAATCTTTCAAAAAAATGAGGCCCTCGCAAAGCAACGTACATGAAAATATTATCTAAACATTCTTAACAACGTGTGCTTATCTGTTCATACGACATGCTGACACAAAGTGATTTTACAATGAACAAACACGAATAAATGTATCAGAATCCGTTTACATGCAATACGTGTGTACATTTTGATACTGTCTGTTACTCGTTATTGGAAATATCGTACTTATTTAACCAATTATGAAATGGTAGTATTGCTGTAGCTACCACTAGTGTATTTACCTTAATTAAAGGTATTTACCTATACCTTTTTGATCGATGTGAGCAGCACGTTATTTACAACGTTTTAAGAAAAAGCACAGTTTTCAAGTCAAATACAGATTGCTAAACATTACCTTGAGATATACGTTGCACTTAAAGCTATCTAATGAGGTAACCTTTCAATTACAAAGTGCTGGTTTGTTCCATGTTCTGTAATTAAATTAGCCCAATAAGTAGACTGTATTTTTAAGAATACCTCTAAAATGATATCCGTTGCATTCTAAGATCAAATGACATATTTTGATGAATATACTTCAAAAAATTGTTTTACATTAATACAATAATGGTAACGTTGTTTCCTTGCATACTATGCAAACAACGCGTATTTTGCTGGATATAATAGAACGTTTAAGTACATACCCTGCATGAAGGCAATTCGTAATTTCCAAAATGTTCCACTTATTATTCAGTTAGCTGCACAGGTTGATCCATGTCAATATGTTTAAAAGTGGTAGTTTCTGAAGTAGCTCTAACGTAGTTCATAAAGAACGCTGACTAAATCTGTTCTTAGACGTGCTTTGCTGTTGGCGGTTTGTGAAAAATATTATTCGAGGTAAATTATCTCAAATTGTTTCGTAGTTCAAGAAAATGCACATTTGGGGTATCATATAAGCATGCATCCAGATTATACACAGATGATGCAACGTAATGGACTAAATTGTCCAAGTAATACGATTGTGTAAATCAAAGACTGTAGCACAAGTCTACTTTATAATTAAAATCCCTTGCAACATTCACACATAAGGCGCTGCACGATTATTGATAGTATTAAACAAATATGTATGTAGCTCGGAATATCCTTTATCCATGCGGTGAATAGGCTGTAAGTTCAATACAACGTAAATGAAAAGTACAATCGTATGTAATACATCACGCCAATATGATGGAAATTGACCAATGTAGGTGCTCCTTTATGTCACTGGTTGTTTCGGATTGTCGACCATAAAGTCACGATCTTACGATGAAATATCGCGACATTAATTTCGCGATCATAGCGGTACTATCCTCATTCGTATCGTGATCTCGCTTGTTAATGCATGTAATTCAGAGGCCGAAAGTACGACCAATGAGTGGTACTATCGAAACACCTTAGCTTATTATTCAGATTCACATGTAAGGGACATACACTGACAGTAAAAGAACGAAATCCTTTAATATTTATTTTAAAGAAATTCATTCGTAATAGCTTCAAACTTACCTTTATTACATTGCGCATTTAAATACGCGCCGCTAGTAAAACTGGATATTTGATTTGCTTAAAGTTGTAAACGTCAACTTAGTTGCCATACGAATTATTAAAAAAATGCCATCTCTCTCATGGGTTTGCATCATTAATTAAGTGCTTTTCTCCATATGCGTGTATTAATTGGGAATAGGAAACGTATAAATAAGAATATGAAACTACATCTGCTCGGTTGATACTATTCGTCCATTGCGGTTGTGCAAGCATTGCATGCATTGTGTTATTGTGTGATTGTGTGATCTTTTATCGTTGCTGCAGATAACTAAGACAGAAGGGTTCAGAAACATCAGAACGTTTGAAGCAAACAGGTGTGAAGTTTTGTTTGAATCAAAAGATGAGAGCCACATCTATCTTCAAATCTTGTTCATACGATGTGTATGATAATGCATACTAAATATTTGTTCATGATTGGTTACGCATACTTTCACCATATTATCAATCAAAGCATTTCGATAACCTTTTAATGTTAGGTATGCCAATGCCGTTTGTAAATTGATGGCAAACCTGATTAGAAACTTTGATCATAACCTATATTGCAATTGTTTGCGATGTCCCCTTACAAACTGTAGGAGCATCTCGAGGTATGACAGGTGTTTTATAACAACTATTCATGCGTTTGACCTGAGAAAAAGGCGTAACCGAATGATGAAAGCGTGGTACGTGATTAGTCTGTGTGTCTTAGTCTGATGTTTGCAATTTTGGGGAGGTGATTTATAACCTGATACGGAATTTTCGTTTAATAAACAGAACAGGTCCTACACTATTAAAACCTATTAATGCAAAAATAAATAATGTATTGCTATACACAGGGAGATAAAACACGTACAGTCACAACCTTAACCAACGATACGAGTTCTTATTCAATATGATTTTGCGCCACGCAAAATCGTTTAATTGACATTCGAAAATGAAATCTCTGCAACCTGTCTGTTAAATACCGATTTGCTATTGCTGATACATTTCATGTTGCCTTCAGTCCTTAAAATCCATTCCATCCCAAACATGTTTGCAATAATCTTTTATCACTTATCAAATTAGCCACGTGTTAGTTTGCCATAGTTATTTGCTTTTTACCTGTTAGAGAACTTGTAATGAAGCTTAATAACCATCCTATGCCAATAATTGTAGTCACTTGATTTACAAATTGGTTCTAAATAGATTTATTTATAGCATTATTTTATTATAAGGAACGCCTTTTTACGAAAAGGTCGTTGCCTAATGGTTAATTGAATATTTAAAATTATATCAGTGTTATAAAATTCCAGAAAAAAATCAGTGGATAAATTCTTCTTAATATTCACTAGTCTTTTATTTAGGTGACCTATTGCCTGTGCGCTACCGGACTAAACATACAGCACAACATTAATATATAGCAATAACAAAACTCAACATTATCAGGAGAGAAATTGCTATTAACCAATGTATTTTCATAAATGTGTTTTATCAGTTATAATTACTTAAGCTCAGTCAATGATCGTTGCGATGTCAGTTATAATGAGTTCATACGAACACATGTATGAAGACGTATTATATTATTTGTACTAAAGGGAAGCCGCTTTCCTGTGGAAAATTCTAATAATGTGTTGGTTTCAATGCAGTAGTGTTCGGTACATGTGTTAATATTATGTTATTCGTGAAATGTCTGACTTTGTCATTCAGCATTGTTTTCAAATACTCTTCTAAATTACCTCATTTAGGTTTCTTGTGTTTTCTTTCTGTTCTTGAGATGTATAAAACGTTAGAAGATACTGCAAAGATGACAAGCAACTAATTAATAACTCTTGATTATCTATGACATGACACACATGGATAGTATCCAAAGTGTTCCGGATCGCGGCAGAACGGTGAACAAAAGTACACAAGGAAAACATCGAGAACAAAGAACATCACATAGTACCCATTAGTTTAAAGCGCATCGTCATCTACTAAACATATGCAACTACAAAACACATATTTACGAATAAATGTAAAGGAAAAAGCCATGTTTTACGTTTAACAAAAGCACAACTAACTTTAATAAAATCATGCCGAATGAAAATCGCATGCACGTCTACACTAACGTCAATTTCCCGCTTAACATGTGCTTTGGAATTAAGTTTGTCTTGTGCTGGTTTCGATGACACAAGTAAATACCTTCTCCACGGCGATGTGATGTTATAGATTTGCATTGACATACAGTTATCAGTCTTTATTTCTACTTTACTATATATCATATTTGAAGACAGTACATATCCTGATCTGATTTGTATGTACTAGTATTTGGCAAATGTCAAACATGACAGTTCTCGATGCTATCATGTTCTTTTGTTGTTGATGAGATGCTCATGTAAAAAGATAAATGTGACATTTTAAAGGGTGTGTCCTGTGGGTAGTTCAAGATGCAAGGTCCACGATTCTGAAAATGCTATATTTTAAGATTAGCGTCAAAAAAGTTATAAACTAATGTGTGAGTATATTATTAATAGAAAATTAAAATAAACTGTAATAGGTATTCAATACAGAGAATGTCAGCAAAACTGGTGGATGCTCCCCGATGATTCATTTTGTCAATGTATGGATTATTTGTGTAAAACGAGCTATTATACAACCGGAATTGACTCCCTGAAAACTCAATGTAGCAAAATGACATGGCATGTCCACTCGTTATGGATACTGCATATACGTTTCATACAATTCGGATAATAAGTTCATGTGATCTGACACACATACGCAGAATTTGTGAGAAAATGCTATATAATAAAACAAAGCGCATTTGCTCCTGAAATTTTACTGGAGTTAAATAACCTCAAAATAAATGCATGACAACCCAAAATTTTGATAATATATTTCCGAGATGGGTATCATTGAAAGGGCAATAACTCCATTATGAACGGAGCGAAACGACGTAACCATAGGCGCCTTTTAAACGGAAAGTACACACACAGTTTCATACAATTCAGGTATATAGTTTCATAGATCTCGCGCGGAATCAAATATCCTTTAAGAAATTAAATATTAATAATCAAAGAGCATTAACTCCTTGAAAAAGCATGTGACCGGAACGACATGTTATCGATGTTAATGTTCAACATATCGGAATGCGGCATATCAAGTTTCGTCAATTTTGTATCGAAGGTATCGGAGATCTCGCGTGGAAACGAAATGTGACATATTGATAACCAATGTAAAATACATATTTGGACCGGAACGACCTGTCACGGATTAGCATGTCCAAACTATAGGGATGCTGCATATCAAGTTTCGTCAAATTTGAGAGCTCCAGTGGAAACCAAAAGTTTGACAGACGTTAGAATGGGCATCGAGAGGGACGGAAACAATTATCGGGGAAATTCGAACCACGTAAACTCAATTCCATCAAAATAGTTTTTCGGACGGACGGACAAAGCGGCGACTACCCTTTTGGGAAGCATATAAATATTCAATGTAGTCAAGCGTACCACATCACACATCACACCACAATAAACGAATTTAATGTAATTCCTTATAATCACTTTTATTCGAAAACAGTTTGTTAAACAAAACCTACGTTTTTTTCTTACTTTATACAAAATACATATTTACTAGAATGCAGGCTACACAAATACTTGATATATTTCTTCAGAATGATTCATGACAACCCCTTGAGCAGGTAAATATGAATATCCGAACGAGCAAGTCGTTCAAGTCCCTTAGTGCAGTTCATTGTTATATGTTCCGTCTTGCTTCTAGAACTGCTTCTATGCAGTTCATTTATTATATGTCGTCTATACTACCACTTATAAAATCCATTATCACCTGTGTGATTGTACAAATGATTGTACAAATGCTTTTACAAAATTAATTATACAAATTAGTGTAAAGAACGATTCAGTAAATTGGTTGCTACTGGTGTGAATCAATGTACTCCATCCTTATTCAACTGGATTAAAATACGCATTAAATGCATGCAGAAAAGTCACTTTTTGTTAAGTTGACATCAAATAACAACATGTTGGTAACAGCCGATATATATATTCACTTTTCACATATAATAGGTATGCCATAAAATAACACTTACTTTTCAAGGAAGAAGAGCAATAGTAATTAAGCTGATGTCAACATACTGACATTTTGTCGACTTATTTTACCACGGGGAAACAATCTAAAGATGTCGATCATTATGATGCATCATTTACCTGTATTTAACAGGTGCATAAGGTTATAATATTTAAGAGTTATTATTTGTTGCGTGGGATGCGACTATGCAATTGTAGATGTGTTAAATTTACTGAAAGACTCAACGAATGTATATCCACAGCTGCGGTTAAACGATTTTTATACTGATACAGCAAATATGAAAAGGAATGAGATCACAGTTCTCATCTCCAAATACGTGTATAAATGAAGACTAAGAAACGTCTAAGTACAAATATGAAGCTACATCTGATCGGTTGATAATAAACCCTATTCGTCCATTGCGGTTGTGCATGCAGATGCGTGATTGTGTGCTATGTTATCGTTGTTTCACATAACTACGACTACAAGGTCACTCTGACCTTTTCAGTAAAGATAAAAGAGGCATCAGAATGTTTGATGTACACAGGTGTGGACTTTCGTTTAAATAAAAAGATGAGAGCCACGTAAATGTTTAAGTCTTGTTCGTACAATGTGTATGATTAAGCATACTGAATATTTGTTTAAGATTGGTAGCACATACTGTCTCCATATTTTTCAAAGAAACACGTTGATACCCTTTTAATAGTATCCACATGCCTTTTGCAGATTGATGTCAACAATGGTTAGTTACTTTGCTTGTATCCTTTATTGCACTGGTTTTGGATAACCCAATACTAATATGAGTACAGCCAGAAATGTGTTATACTTTTTTAATTTATATACTAGAACCGGATACAACAAAACCCAGATGCACAGGCTGAACAGAAAGAAAGGAACTTAACACTAAACTGTTTGATCCTTTTCTTGTTTGGCAGGTGTTTTATAACAACTATCCATGCATTTGACATGGTAAAAAGGGATAATCAAGTGATGAAAGCGTGGTACGTGATTTGCATGTGTGTTATTCTGATGTATGATTTATATTGCACTATACAATTTTTGGAGTGGTGATTTATAACCTGATACCTGTTTTTCATTAAGTAAACAAAACACGTCCTTCTGTTATAAAACATATTAATGCAAAATGCAGACCCGTTTTCTTTTTTTTACCATAAATAAGTACTTGCTCTAGAAAGGGAGATAAAACACTAATAGTCACAACCATAACCAACGATACGAATACTAATTCAATATGAATTTGCACCACGCAATATCGTTATATTGATATTCAAAACACACACACATATAAGCAGCCTTTCTGTTGAATAGTGTATTTTATGCTTCTTTCAGCCCTGCGATCCATTCCCACCACAACATGTTTTCAATTATCTTTTATTACTGAGCAAATTAGCCACTTGTTAGTTTACATGTAGTTATAATATGCCAATAAAAGTACTCAAACTGATTCTCAATAGAGTTATTTAAAGCATTATTTTTATCACATGGAACGCCTTTTTACGAAAAGTGCGTTGCTGAATGATTAATTATTGATTCAGGAAAATATTTGTGTAATGAAATTCCAGAAACATTATCGGGAGATAAATTTCGGTTGAAATACACTTTGCACAGGAATTAATCACTAAGATACAAGTGTTAATAACAAATTAACCTCACAGAATTGTTATTAAACATAAACTCAGCAAAAAGACAATTGAAATTTGCTTTAATTGAAATCTAGTTACTCAATGGTTTAATATGCAACATAGTCAGCGAATAACAACCTTTTGGGTAAGACGAAATGAAGCAAATACATTTATCAACTAAATTCTTTCTTGCTTACACGATATGAGAAATTAGCATCATATAGCACACACCGCAGATCATCGTAACGCCTACCAGGAAGGAAACAAACGTAATGCAAAGCCCAATGACATAATTAAAATGTATATGCAAATACTACGTTGAATTGTTCTGCATGCATTACAGTTATTGTTTTAAGCAATAAATCGATATTGTTGACTCGATTAAACGTTTGGCTTTCAATTTTGTCTCGGAAAGCTAAGACACGTTCATGTACAATTTTAGTGTTCGTGTGTAGTATTTAGTTTTGGGAATTAGGAGCATTTTACAGATTCGTCCGTTCGATTCAAGAACATTGTAAAACAGTTATTATTGTAGGAAGTAGAACAATAACCATTAAATAAATTTCACCGTACTTAAGTTGTGTCGGCTTTTTTGCTCCAGGGGGGTGGGGGCAATGTTAATATGTAGATAGATAGATTCTTGTTTGACGTTAACTCAATTCTAGAGTCTTAGATTTTCGTGAATAGAAAGGGATGACATTTTGTGACTAATTACCCGGTAACTAGATAGATTAATTTACCATTAAGTTGTATTATGCTTCTACATATCCTGCATTTCAAACAAAGTTTATGAGGCGTCGTAAATGCAAAGCTTAATATATTATTGACAATAGCCGGATATTGATTCAGTGATCTATGTGGTACATGTATATATCACATCGAAATTTTGATTGTATAGATTTCATATTCTTTTGTTACCCGGCTGTATTAAAGTGGTTGTTTGAGCGTTGGTAGTTATCCTATTTATACATTATGTATTAACGTGTTTAAGCTAGGGTAAAACGCATCTCTTTTGCTGCTACAGTCGCCTAAGCCGTATGTATTAATCCTTTGCTACAGATAAACCAAACATAAATTGACCCGCCCACTATACATGTGAACAATATTGATGAAACTGGGTTAAACTCAATACTTTTTAAAGCAAATCCAACTCTTATAAACACACAGATTGACACATTCTTATGACATTTAGACGTTTGATTTGTGCTTGTCGTTTGTGAGTGACTTGTATGAGATAAAAGCATCATTGCCTGACTGTTCATGAAACATTCCATAGAACATTTGCAAGTAAGTAATGAATATTTAAACGACCATGCTTACAAGAAGGGCGTTAGCACAAGTTTACACTAAAATTAGTTGTATTTCAATCAAACTTATTTAACATGTTGATAAAATGTCATGTAATTTATATTGAAAGTACAAGTCTTTATCACTACTCGTGATTGTGTCTTCCAACTGCCTTCAATCAAATAAAATATAAAATAATGATTAGACGGGATTATTAAACCGCCAAAGGTTCATTTGAAATAATCATTGGAAGATATTTTTCTTGGCGATTATTAATGTATATTCCAACTAGATACTATTTAAACGCGTATAATATGGTTCGAGACTGACAGGTTTTTTTTCCCCTCACTGGGGTTTCATTGGAAAAATATAAACAAGATGTATTACGAGATCATGTCAAAAATCGCTAATCTCGAGATTTGAAGACGACATCAATAGGACCAAGGGAAACGTAAATATTTAAAGATGTTCTTTAAATCAGTGCTTATCTCCGTGTGATTGGATCGGTTTGTTCCTTGCAATGCTTTTTTACTCAACAGTTGAGTCGACACTTACGGGGATGGAAATATCGAGGTGGCGATTTAATTGGATTATTGGATTATACAATTCAATACAACACAGGCTTCACCCAACTATTCGGTCACCAAATGTGTTGGTTTATTAAGACATTGCGTTTGATATTATTTATTCATTAGCGTTTGTATCAGTTAACAGCACGAAATAAACATAGCTGCTTATAGATTTAAATCGAAACACCGAGGTCGGCTGCCATGAGAATACATAATACGTTAATGATTATAAGTAATTTAGGAAGTTGGTAATTTTATTTAACGTTGGACGAAATTATTTCTTCTACGGGCACGTAAGGACACATTTTCGCTTGTCATAATGCAACCGTTACTTAGAAAGTAGAAAAAATGCTTTTTGGATTTGAATTGAGTTTTCAATACATGTTGATGCTAAAAAAGATACGGCTGCCGAAATATTACGCCAAATAATACGCATTTTAGTGCAACTCTACCGATGTGTGGCTGGCGTCGGAATAGGTGGGAACACAAGCACGCTATAAGTGTAACCTCGGTCATCCTGTAAACCTTAAACAAATGTGTGAATGCAAATTTAATTCAATTGTGTCATAATTTAAATATATATAAATGTCTATAGTGTTTAATATCGTGGGTCTTACATATTTTAATATTTCATATATGGTTTGTAATCTGGATCCTCAGTCACCATCGTCATGGGCGTGACCGTTATTTAACCAGCATAATAACCGCCATAACCGTCGTCATTCATAATCATCAACAACATTAGTGACATTTTATCAAATTAACTGCCACTTTCATATAATAAGCGTCTCAAATTTGTTTTAGTAAGCGTCTCAAGTTTGTTTTGCATAATCATTACTGAAACATACATAACTTGCACTCAATAAAGTGTCATGTTTTGGTTTGATAATAAAACGATTTTTCCCAAAAATATACAAAAGCTCATTATCACAATTCAGTAACCTATTCAACGTCATTAACATTAATGAGCTATTTATTGAACGGAACTCATGCACATGGAAACACAACGAAGATGCCAACGGAATTCTATATCGGTTTATTTGTTTTATTTGCTTCTGTTTCTCGTTGGTTCCATGGCTTCTGGTATCAAATACTCAAATTAACGTAATTGGCCTTATCCATTACCTATTTGGTGCTATTGCTAAGGTTTTAACAAACATTTTCGTCATAATGGTGAGCATCATCATCACCAACATCAATTAACATCATCATCGTAATCATCATCATCAAACTACTTATCACAATCATTACCATAATCAACACCGTTTTACCCACAGTATCATGCAGTACAAAAGCCGTCAGTATCATCATTATAAGTATAACCACCACTTATGCCGATTATGTTGTTTGCTCACCAACAAAAAACATTAAAAATAACATTAGATTCCATGGCAATTAGATTTCAGCAATTAAGATGACGAGTTAAGAAATGCCATTGATGAACATAAGAAAACGTTCTAATCTTGTTTGAATGCCATAGTGCACATGTGTAACACAACGATGTATTTTGGATTCGTGAAATTGAAAATAAATTGATACGTATTTTCAAGGTTTTGAATAATCATCTGTCTTTCGCGAGAATTGCGTCAAATGAGTAACGATACATATGCTTTATGTTAATTAGTGGTAATATAAGGAGCACGAAGCAAGACCTTTTTTGTAATAATTGTCTCTGTGTATTGGTGTTTTTGTCTTAGTTTATTTCGCAATTGATCATATTAGTATTTATTTTTTACAAATCTGATGTTACATATAGCAATCATTGTATAGTTATATGGAATTCTGAGAAACATGGCAGCATTTTCATTTTAATAAAAAAAGGATATTTGTCCAACGTACATGAATTACCCCGCTAAATTACACTGGACACATAAATGAACATAGCATAGAAAATGTGCGGAATGACGAAGTGACGGACAGTTTTGAAACTGTATGCCTTCCTTTGAGGGCATAAACATCTATACAATGTGTAGAAACTTTATTTCAGCTGACATGCTGCTTAAAATGCCCGTTTAAAGCTTGTTTTTTTACAATGACTATACACAAAGAGCATCCACACATATATATTGTGAGACAATTGATACACGCCTATTAATTGGTAGATAATACCTGAACGCAGTGCAGTCTTGAAACGGACAAAAACCTGACAAAAAACACAAAACTTCATGGATGAACACTTTACCAACTAATAGTTTATATACATTATATATATTGATAGTTAAATACCATCATGATCGATTACACAGTTATGTTAATATTGTTATTTAAATCGTGTATCGTAATTGCCTGTCAATGACAATTTATTTCAAATAAAATACGACCCTTTAATTAAAAGAGCAAGTGGCCCGATTTCACTGACACTATATTGATGTGGCATCTATAAAATAATTATAATAAGATTGCTAGAATAATATCATTGTTTTTTATGTAAACTAGTTGTTATATTATAAATTCAAAACTGTTTTAGTAGACTTCATGGGGGTAAAGAAAATGAGGCCACTAGAGAAACAAAGAAGCACTAAATGACGCAAACCAATTGCGTTCTTTATTCCATTCGGTGAAACGCTATGCAATACAATTAACCATCTTAAACACAGACAGAACATTATAAGAAATAATGTTTTGTACTAATTTTGCATTTTGTTACGTATTTATCCGTTTTGGGTTCGTAATTATCCATCGCCGATTTCGACTTGTGTAAGGAATTATCCACAAGGAACTGATCATTTCAGCGTAAACAATGAAGTGCGATTTGTAAGGATATTAAAAACGATCGAACACGTTTTAATGAGTTTTGCAAACCTGTTCATGTTCATTTCAACTTATTCCAGCAATAAAGAGTGGCTGTCCATGAACGTATCCAACAATACATACGGTCCATTAAATGTTTAACTTTTAAATTTAAAAAAAAAAAACATATATTATCGTGATGAAAATCCCGAAAAACACGTGCATACTTCGTTTCTGTGTCTGCCGCTCTGGAACTACGAAAGGGTCTTCGAACTTCGTTTGTCTGTGTACAGGCCGTAGTGCAAGCTATTTTAGCTAGGCGCGTTTCCTGACTATATGATTTCAAAATCATTCTTACTTCCCCCCTCGCATGAAGATAGTCATATAATGCCAAATGAGCCACCGTTACATGTTGAGCTAGGGAAATATTTATGTTTTATATTTCCTGTAGTAGCTCAAAAAGAGCAACGTGCACAACAATTGCTATGAATTCCACGTTGAAAATGTTGTTTATGTTGTTCCGGGTTGTTGTGTGTAATTTGTCACCTGCTATTAATGATTGAGTGAAGTGTTGCTGTGAATGAAGAGATCTTATGAAGCAGATAGATTCGCAGCGTATGGGTTATATTTCCATTTTCGTGTCACTTGGAACAACCAACACACTAATAATAAATATAAAATCACTTTTGATCAGTCTGTTACACATTCTCCTTTAATTAAGTGTTCTGTAAAATGTGTGTGTGCAAAGATTGTTAACGTTGTATCGTTGATCATGATAACGATAAGAGCAAGGTTCAACATCCTTTGGAGCAATTATACATTATCTTGTGGCAAACAGGTGTGTACATTTGTTTGAACCAACATGTGGGTGCAACAAAAAGCTTTATATATGCGGTTATAGGAGTTTTAGAATTAATCATACTAAATATTCGTTTAAGATTGATTGCAAGTAATTGTATCTATGTTATCAAAGGTAAATTCTCGGTAAACGTTTACCATTTGTTATAAGCTTGCCTTTTGAAAAAATAATGGCATAAAGGTTGTAAGACTTTATGTACAAGAAACGTTACAATTTTGAGTTGACACCACACTTTTGTATGACGAATCAGGAATATATCGCATATAAACAAACAAAAAGTGTTGTTATACCCTGGTTCTACCCATTAAATTACTACGGTCTAAAAGATGAAAATAATTAACGAGATTCTGTTTGCACGACAGATGTTTAATAACAGCTATTTATGAATTTGACCTGGGAACTAGGTGTATTTCAGTGATGATAGAGTGTTACATAATTCGTCTAGGCGTCTTGTTCTGATATTTGATTAAAGTCGGAAAAACAGCACGATAACACTTCCTACTTTAATGTAACATATTCTAGAAAACTATAACACATTATTTTTGTTATTAGACGTCATTGAAAGCAAGATTACTTGGAGACACATTCAGTTTAAAAATTACGGTACTATTGATAACACAGCCATAGAGAACGATATAAATAATACAAAGTGTTGCTATATCACTCATGTTAACTCTTTAAAGTATCTGTTAAAGAGTTGATATTGCATTTTCTTGCGGAGCTTTGCATAGTCCTATTTAATCACAATTAACGCAAGTTTGAGAACGCGTAGGATAATGGTTATATCATTCATGAATTGTCTGGCCTTGCATTTAATTAAAGCAGAGTGCTGTTGTAAGAACCAATCAACTTGCTTCGTTTTTTTCATTAATTGCACACTATATCCGAACACTTCTTATATATATTTTCTCAGAAAATTGTAATGTTGTTCTCATATTGACTATTTCACCATTGAGTTAATAAATTGAAATTAAATAAGTTTTATTATCGTTTCTACTTATGTATTTGAGTTAAGCTGCTATAAGGAAAAACTGTATTTAACCGTGTGTGTGGTGGTTATTATTATGCGATGCTTTATGTTTGGTCTTCTTTTCAACCGGTTTAATACCCCGATGTTTTTACATCGAACCTTTCAATGCGGCAAACCCCATTATCGAGTATTCTTATCTATGTTTGTTACGTATTTTATATGTTTTCACATTTTTCGCCTTTTCAATTAATGCTGTGCTTAATGTTAGATTAGGCCTGTCGTAAACCGGTTTCGAAACCAGCTGTTTTTCATCGACAATTCCAAAACGATGCTTAGAGTAATATAACATTTTTATCTTGAATGTCGTAGTGAATGTTTGTGATATATTGTGTAGGCAATTGGTTTTTTGCCTGACATCAAAGACCAGCAGACAATAATTTCTCACCTTAATGTTCTGGAGTTTAACATTCCTATATGTCGATTAAATATATAACTTCACTAATGAATGGGTAGCCGTTCCGCAGCTTAATCTAATTATTTAATAACTATCTAAGCTCACTACATCACGCCTTACTTGATAGAACATATTGCTTGAAATGGATTTAACTCAATCGTTGTTAATGTAAGTCCAACAACGCTATTAGGAACACATATTTTCACAAGCTTGTGCCATTTCAGAAGTTTAATTTGTTCGTTTAATTTTTGGGAAAAACAAACTGTTATGAAGTTTCGTTTATGACATAATCATGGCACATAACATAGTACGTACGTTAATATTGAATACTGAAATAACAGTGCAAACCGGAAAGTGCGTAACTTTAACTAATATTACAATTTTTGTTCAATCAAACTGATTTTACTTATAGAATAAATGTCATAATTTATATTGAAAGTATTACTCAAAATCGCTAGTCTGAATCTGTCTTCATTCCGCTTACAGGCATATTGAATAAAGCTTATACGGGATTTGCGAGGTATTATCCGCCATGGATGCAAAAAAAGGTCTGGAAATTGCTTTTCTTTGCTATGACTAATTTATATTCCTAAGATAACACTATAAACACGCTCATATAATCGTTCGGGACTGACAGGGTATATTTCGACTCCCTGTGGTTTCATTGAAATGATGTATTACGAGAATGTTTATCTCGAGATTGTAAGATGACGTCATTAAGACCAGGGTATTCGTAGGCATCTTAAGATGTTCTCAAACAGATGGCGTATCTCTGGGTGTTCGTACCTAAAGATGCTTTTTTTCCGAACACTTGAGTTAAAACTTGGATTGTAATCACGATTAAATCACGATGACTATTTAAATGGATTATAGGACTATGAACTTCAAGGCAACACAGACAACGCCCATCAATTAGGTCACGAGAAATGCTTATTTAAAAGTTGTCGGTTTTTCTCCATTACTTTACTTTGCATTAACAGAACGAATAAACAAAAAACATAGCCGGATATAGCATTATTACGAACAATAAATGTATGTTACATTGATGATGAAGAAACATACATGCTCTTATATTTTATGTAGGATGTTATTCAATTATCTTAATGAATTTATTTTTTTTTTTAGACAGTGCCGTTTTATCAGTTTCATGATAGAAAAATGTATTTGTTCTTCTTAAAATTTTGGAATAGCTTTTATCTCACAATGCTACGGTTACATACTCACTTAACATTTGAATAAATCAATATAAACTAGCTTAAATACCCAACAATAACAATATTAGCAAAATAACATGTATTTTGTGGAGCATAGTTTACAATTTGATGGAGGCAGTTGATGTTCTAAGTCTATCGGGCGATTCCCGTTAAATCATGTGTGATATTGAAAATCCACTTCTTCAATGCAAAATGTATTTGCTTAAAATAACATAGGATTTGATGGGTGTGTGAATGTTTTAGTTTCTTCAGATTTCATATTTTACGTCTTTTTCACCAAAAACTAGAAGATGAGTGACAAAAACAAAACAGCCAGACAACCGTTTGTTTGGCTAACCGTTTGTTTGGCAATGCCAAATGCACGAGAAAATGGCTAAGTAATCATCAAATAAATTAGAATAACTGTCCGAACCGGTATTTCTGTAATGCAAATTATGCCATTAAGATACAAAATTCTTTAATAGTTAGATGCTTTAACAATAATGCGGCACCTGACAGTTCGACCCCTGTTGATGTTAGGCTGATACAACAGTAGTTGGGATCACACACAGGCTATTTTCGTAAGCTCGGTAATGTTTTATACTTAACCCATTTAAGCCTAGTGGACTCTCCCATCCTTCTTAATTGAATCAATTTATTTCCAAAATTAGGGATGTCTTGTATATTTATTTCTATATTTAGAATATTTCTTACAGAAATTCCTTAAAGCAAACAGCGCAGACCCTGATGAGACGCCGGATCATCTGGGTCTACGCTGTTTGCCGAGGCCTTTTTTCTAGACGCTAGGCATAAATGTGTTAATATAACAGCATGCACGTGAACATAGACTGCTACGTTATTTAGAAATAATATATATATAAACAATCATATCATGAGTGGTCGCACATTTATGTTTATGACATTTTAAATAATCGTGATCCATACTCGACACGGTCTTAGCACATCATTAAACAACATTATAACCACCATCACCGTCGGCGTCTGTAAACTTTCTAGCATTAACTCATCCCTCCTTTTCCTTGTCTTTAAAATCATAATCATCACCACCAGTAACAACATCATCAAACACAACCTTATCAGAATCATATCGTGTACCATCCGCAACCACATTCATCAACTCAGATGCTATATAATCAAATTAAAGAGTACGCACAGTGCCTTAAGCCAATCAGGATCAGTTTCCGACGATTTAAGTCGATCATAGGTTCGTTAGTTTCGCATATATAAGGCTAGAAAGACAATTGTTAATAGATTTTTCAATAAAACGTATTTACTTCTTAAGTACTGAACAATTCCTCACAGCATTTATCGTCAAGGTATTTGTCGAGAACATTCTTGTGTTAAAAAAGAGTGTGCACTAATTGTAGCTACTGACTTAAAGAAACAAAATACATGTATTCGCGCATGATTCAAAAATAGGTACAATTGGATTTCCTGAACGCAGAGCAAGCTTGGCGTGCCTAATTAGGTTAATCAGAAATTATCGAACGAGCCACTTGCTCACTTACCTGTAGAAGTTGAGCTAAGTCTCTGTATCTCAGGAATGTTATTATCTTCTTTCGGCTGCTTTCCTTACTTGCCATATAGTTTCACAAAATGTGTATACCTATGTTGGATCAATGTAAACGTAAATAGCTTTAGTTAACCCCGTTAGAGGGTGCTAGTATGGTATTTTGGTCTGTTTAGTTAGTTTCAAAATCACACCTCTGGTATAAATAGTTATATAATATAACTAATGGTACGAGCTTGCTATTCTTTGTATTTGTGTATAGTTGTTTTACAAGTTGTATGTGTTGTTTTACGTTAAAGAACGTAGTGGATGGCGACCACTACAGGAGATAAGACAGGACCTTCGTCTGACCCTCCTTTTCAAGATACAACATCACCTTGAAGATGTAGATCCCGGTCCTATCCTATCACGGAGCGACACGAGAACTAGAGGAAAATCAAGATTGCAGCAGGCAACCTCACAATCCACTGTCTACAATAACTCGTTCTATCCCAGAACGATAAGCCAGTGGAACCATCTGCCGATCCTTGTCACTGACTCCACCTGCCTAGAAGGGTTTAAGACTGCTTTGGCCCAGCTCAGAGCCTCAACCTCTAGGACAGCGTAATCAGCCGAAGCCTGTACATAGTTTTAATGACCATTTGGTTTTTTAGATTTTAAATTGTTAGAGACCAGTGGCTGTCTCATTCCTCAGTTAGGTCAACCCTACAGTCTATCAAGACTCCTGACCTTTACCGGAAGAAGAGAAGAAGAACTACTGACTTCAATGTACAAGTAAATATAAAGTGTATAAACAAAATTATAAGTGCAAACTACGCGTGTTTGCTTAATATTTTTTATTGTTATAGTACTACCCCTTCATGAAAGCCAATTAAAAATTGCCAAAATGAGCCACTTATTCATTTAATTACCTGCATAGACTGAGCAATGTCAATATGTTTAATACTGATAGTTTCTGGAGTAGGTCTAACAGGGCTTATAGAGAACGCTGAATACATCGGTACTTATACGTTGGTGTATCTATACGTGTTTTGCTGTTGGTGATTCGTAAATTATTGGAGCCACACAAATAATTCTTAGTATACAGGGTCTCAAATTGTTAAACTTGTACAGAAAATACATGTTCCATGTATCATATAAACATGGTTCCATTTCTCCACAACATGCACGGATGATGTCACAAATCAATTAGGTGACTAATTGTCTGTACAATACTGGACTAAACATCAAGCACAATATACAACATAAATATATAGGAATAATAAATAATAATCCAGAAACATTATCAGGAGATATATTATTTATAATATTTAGAACTTTTGCTCTCCGTTCCGAAAATTTGTTTAAGTGTTTACCTTTAATAACAATTTGTTTTGTGTGGCCGACTGTGTATTTTGCATCACCAGCAAAATACGCTTACGTACAGCTATAACAATCGTCCACTTGTTAACCATATATGAGATATTATAGAAACTATTTAAAAAAATTGCCTATCTCAACACATTCAGGTTAGTTCACAGGTGACTTGTTTATCAATTTCTATTTTCATTCGTGCGGGGATGGAAAAGACGATTGTGATATCAGCATCCAGTACAGGGACATACATTTTATTTGTTAGACGGTATATGCTCAGAAATATGCCTCTAGTTTCTTAAAAAAAAATATCTCTTTTAAATAGAAACACAAACATATCTCATATGTTGTCATTCTTCGAAGCTATGCTCGCGAAAGACAGGCGGATGTGCTTTTGTTTAACTCATAAAGATGTTTCCTAATATTCCCTCCAAAATATCGAATAAATATTTATACATGAATCTTATTGATCATTAATGAATTTTTCCGACATCGTTTGTCTCAAATACAAAGTAATGCGCCAAGATGATTGAGTGAGGTGAAAGGAAGAGAACGTGATACCATAATTTACTGTCATGTTTTACAAAGCCATATGACATTTAAACGATCTCAAATCGCAGTCTTAAGGTTCATCAATGAAAATGTCCTCATTCGCCGCATAAATGACTAACATCACTTTGACGTGTAGTATTTTTGTTTTGTAACTATTGATGAATACGACTGTCATTGTTATTAAAATACTGAGGATTTTATAATTGCAATCATCTGCTACTGCGGGTATGACGATGGTGATGATCATCATGATAATGATGGTTATAATGATGAGTTTCATAAAGATTATGAGGATGATAGGGACGGTGATCATGATGATAATAATGATGATGAGAATATAAATGTTGATAACGAAAGTTATAACAATGATATTATGATGCGAGAATCACAATTCAAATGATGTTGGTATTGTTGATATTATATAATGTTAACGATTGATATGATGCTGATGAGGAGGAGGATGAGGAAAATCGTTGCTTACACGAGAGCTATTAACCGCAAACACTGCTGGCAAAGGTAACCAGGTCTATTTTATAATTGAAAATATAAACCACGGAACATCCGAGACACAGACGAATGAAAATGTCAATCGGGAAATGANTGTTTATCTCGAGATTGTTAGATGACGTCATTAAGACCAGGGTATCCGTAGGCATCTTTAGATGTTCTCAAACAGATGGCGTATCTCTAGGTAATCGTACCTAAAGATGCTTATTTTCCGAACACTTGAGTTAAAACTTGGATTGAAATCACGATTAAATCACGATGACTATTTAAATGGATTATAGGACTATGAACTTCAAGGCAACACAGACAACGCCCATCAATTAGGTCACGAGAAATGCTTATTTAAAAGTTGTCGGTGTTACTTTTTCTCCATTACTTTAGTTTGCATTAACAGAACGAATAAACAAAAAACATAGCCGGATATAGCATTATTACGAACAATAAATGTATGTTACATTGATGATGAAGAAACATACATGCTCTTATATTTTATGTAGGATGTTATTCAATTATTTTAATGAATTTATTTATTTTTTAGACAGTGCCGTTTTATCAGTTTCATGATAGAAAAATGTATTTGTTCTCCTTAAAATTTTGGAATAGCTTTTATCGCACAACGCTGCGGTAACATACTCACTTAACATTTGAATAAATCAATATAAACTAGCTTAAATACCCAACAATAACAATATTAGCAAAAGAACATGTATTTTGTGGAGCATAGTTTACAATTTGATGGAGGCAGTTGATGTTCTAAGTCTATCGGGGGATTCCCGTTAAATCATGTGTGATATTGAAAAATGCACTTCTTCAATGCAAAATGTATTTGCTTAAAATAACATAGGATTTGATGGGTGTGTGAATGTTTTAGTTTCTTCAGATTTCATATTTTACGTCTTTTTCACCCAAAACTAGAAGATGAGTGACAAAAACAAAACAGCCAGGCAACCGTTATATTTATTTCTATATTAAGAATATTTCTTACAGAAATTCCTTAAAGCAAACAGCGCAGACTCTGATGAGACGCCGGATCATGCGGCGTCTCATCTGGGTCTACGCTGTTTGCCAAAACCTTTTTTCTAGACGCTAGGCATAAATGTGTAAATATAACAGCATGTACGTGAACATAGACTGCTACGTTATTTAGAAATGATATATATAAAAAAATCATATCATGAGTTGTCGCACATTTATGTTTATGACATTTTAAATAATCGTGATCCATACTCGACACGGTCTTAAAACATCATTAAACAACATTATAACCACCATCACCGTCGGCGTCTGTAATCTTTCTAGCATTAACTCATCCCTCCTTTGCCTTGTCTTTAAAATCATAATCATCACCACCAGTAACAACATCATCAAACACAACCTTATCAGCATCATATCGTGTACCATCCGCAACCACATTCATCAACTCAGATGCTATGTAATCAAATTAAAGAGTACGCACAGTGCCTTAAGCTAATTCAGGATCAGTTTCCGAAAATTTAAGTCGATCATAGGTTCTTTAGTTTCGCATATATAAGGCTAGAAAGACAATTGTTATTGGGTTTTTCAATAAAACGTATTTATTTCTTAAGTATTGAACAATTCCTCACAACATTAATCGTCAAGGTATTTGTCGAGAACATTCTTGTGTAAAAAAAAGATTGTGCACTAATTGTAGCTACTGACTTAAAGAAACAAAATACATGTATTCGCGCATGATTCAAAAATATGTACACTTGGATTATCTGAACGCAGAGCAAGCTTGGCGTGCCTAATTAGGTTAATCAGAAATTATCGAACGAGCCACTTGCTCACTTACCTGTAGAAGTAGAGCTAAGTCTCTGTATCTCAGGAATGTTATTATCTTCTTTCGGCTGCTTTCCTTACTTGCCATATAGTTTCATAAAATGTGTATACCTATGTTGGATCAATGTAAAAGTAAATAGCTTTAGTTAACCCCGTTAAAGGGTGCTAGTTTGGTATTTTGGTCTGTTTAGTTAGTTTCAAAATCACACCTCTGGTATAAATAGTTTAGCTCAAATATAACTAATGGTACGAGCTTGCTATTCTTTGCATTTGTGTATAGTTGTTTTACAAATTGTATGTGTTGTTTTACGTTAAAGAACTACTGACCTCAATGGACAAGTAAATATAAAGTGTATAAACAAAATGATAAGCGTTAACTTTTTATTCCTTTATAAAGTGCAAACTACGCGTGTTTGCTAAATATTTTTGATTGTTATAGTACTACCCCTTCATGAAAGCCAATTAAAAATTGCCAAAATGAGCCACTTATTCATTTAATTACCTGCATAGGCTGAGCAATGTCAATATGTTTAATACTGATAGTTTCTGGAGTAGGTCTAACAGGGCTTATAAAGAACGCTGAATACATCTGTACTGATTCGTTGGTGTATCTATACGTGTTTTGCTGTTGGTGATTCGTAAATAATTGGAGCTACACAAATAATTCTTAGTGTACAGGGTCTCAAATTGTTAAACTTGTACAGAAAATACATGTTCCATGTATCATATAAACATGGTTCCATTTCTCCACAACATGCACGGATGATGTCACAAATGGACTACATTATTAAAAAAAAACAATTAAATATTGACAAATAAGGCTCTTGATGTTGATTTCAGAGGGGGTAATCGCGTCATAGTCAAGATTGCGACGTCCATGCAGAGACAGGTATGTTTAGCCGTTTTATAACCTTTATTACTTTTGTCTCATGTTAAAATGTCGCTAACTTTCTAACCATATCAGTAAGAAAGTGATAAGCGTTTATTTCGTACTAATATTCTCTATATGTCTCCACTTTACTCTCTACGAGTTGTCTTAGCGGGAGCTGTAATTTTGTGATTCCGCTTAGAAATTTCGGCATTTAAAAAAAGTAATGAAAGATAAACATACGCGAAAAATACCTGTCTCAGCATGGACGTCGCCATCTTGACTATCACGTGATTACCCCTTCTTGATTTTTCAAAGTATATTTTGTAGCAGGCGATGAACAGGCTATTAGATAAATCAAAATTAAATGAGCACGACAATCATAAGGATTTGCAGTTTCCATCTCCGTATACGTGTTTAAATGGAATATAAGACACGTATTAATAAAAAAAAATGTTATGAAATAAAAACATGCTGTTGTGCGTGTAAAAGCGTGCTTGTGAGATGTTTTATCGTTGTTTAAGATAGCGATGACAGCAAGGTTACTCTGCCCTTTGCAGCAAAGATAAAGAAGCATCAAAACTGTACAGACGTATTGGTGTGAAATTTTGTTTGAATCAAAAGATGAGAGCCAAATTAATCTTTAAATCTTGTTCATATCATTTGTATCACTATTCATACCAAATATTTCGATAACCTTTTAATGTTAGAAATTCATATGGCATTTGTAAATTAAGGGCAAACATGGTTGGTAACTATGCTTGTACCATATATTGCACGTGTTTGGGGATGACCAAATGCATATGTGAGAAGAACCTGAATATATTATCTTTAAATACGTTATATTGTTAGCCTTGAACATAACCAAAATCCACAGGCCGAACAGACAAAACAAAAAAACTGTACAGTGAACTGTTGGAGCCTCTCCTTGCATGACAGGTGTTTTATAACAGCTAGTTATGCGTTTGAACCGGGAAAAAGCGTAACCGAAAGATTAAATCGTGTTACATGATTAGTCTGTGTGTCTCATTCTGAAGTTTGATTTAGGTTTGCAATGAACATTGTTTTGGGGAGGTGAGTAATAATCTGATACGGAATTTGTCGTTTAATAAACAGAACACGTCGTTCTGTTATAAAACATTTTCATGCAACATGCAAGCCAAATTTCATTTGAATATAAATAAGTAATTGCTATACACCGGGAGTAAACTACTACAGTCTCAACCAAAACCAACCACACGATTACTTGTTTAATATGAATTTTCATATCGTAATTTCGTTTTATTGGTATTCAAAACTAAACATCTATGCAGCCTGTCTTTTGTGTTCAATAGCGATACATTTCATGTTGCTTTCAGTCCTAACAGCTATTCCCACCTCATCCTGTTTGCAATTATCTTTTATTTCTTAGCAAATTAGCCACTGGTTAGATTTCCCGTAGTTATGTGCCAGGATTATTTGCATTTTACCTGTTTGAGAACTTGTAATTGTGCTAAATAACCATCCTATGCAAATAATAGTAGTCAATTAGTTAACAAATTGGTTCTAAATAGATTTATTTATAAGATTATTTTATTACATGGATATCCCTTCTACAAAACGGGCTTTGCCTTATGGTTGCTTGTAGATTCAGGAATATATGGGTGTAATGAAATTCCAGAAACAACATCACCGAGTCTTTTATTTAGATGACTAATTGTCTGTACAATACCGGACTAAACATAAAGCACAATATACAGCATAAATATATAGGAATAATAAATAATAATCCAGAAACATTATCAGGAGATATATTATTTATAATATTTAGAACTTTTGCTCTCCGTTCCAAATATTTGTTTAAGTGTTTACCTTTAATAACAATTTATTTTGTGTGGCCGACTGTGTATTTAGCATCAACAGCAAAATACGCTTACGTACAGCTATAACAATCGTCCACTTGTTAACCATATATTAGATATTATAGAAACTATTTTAAAAAAATAGCCTATCTCAACACATCCAGGTAAGTTCACAGGTGACTTGTTTATCAATTTCTATTTTCATTCGTGCGGGGATGGAAAAGACGATTGTGACATCAGCATCCAGTACAGGGACATACATTTTATTTGTAAGACGGTATATGCTCAGAAATATGCCTCTAGTTTCTTAAAAAAAATCTCTTTTAAATAGAAACACAAACATATCTCATATGTTGTCATTCTTCGAAGCTATGCTCGCGAAAGACAGGCGGATGTGCTTTTGTTTAACTTATGAAAAGATTTTTTCTAATATTCCCCCCAAAAATATCGAATAAATATTTATGCATGAATCTTATTGAGGACAACTCATCAATGAATTTTTCCGACATCGTTTGTCTCGAATACAAAGTAATGCGCCAAGATGATTGAGTGAGGTGAAAGGAAGAGAACGTGATTCCATAATTTACTGTCATGTTTTACAAAGCCATATGACATTTAAACGGTCTCAAATCGCAGTCTTAAGGTTCATCAATGAAAATGTCCTCATTCGCCGCATAAATGACTAACATCACTTTGACGTGTAGTATTTTTGTTTTGTAACTATTAATGAATACGACTGTCATTGTTATTAAAATACTGAGGATTTTATAATTGCAATCACCTGCTACTGCGGGTATGACGATGGTGATGATCATCATGATAATGATGGTTATAATGATGAGTTTCATAAAGATTATGAGGATGATAGGGACGGTGATCATGATGATAATAAAGATGATGAGAATATAAATGTTGATGACGATATTTTGATGCGAGAATCACAATTAAAATGATGATAATGATATTGGTATTGTTGATATTATATAATGTTAACGATTGTTATGATGCTGATGAGGAGGAGGATGAGGAAAATCGATGCTTACACGAGAGCTATTAACCGCAAACACTGCTGGCAAAGGTAACCAGGTCGATTTTATAATTGAAAATATAAACCACGGAACATCCGAGACACAGACGAATGAAAATGTCAATCGGGAAATGAAAGTTGCGTTGGCATATTTGATGTGCTTTATTGGACACGATTATCTGTCAAAAACTATCTTTGTATGTTATACACTTGGAGACTTTTCTAACGCATCACTTAATCATATCAATATAGCTCCCTTATTTTTGAACGGATTGTGTTGAAATTTGGACCTATAATAATTCAACACATATCTGATAATTCCTGAAAATTTCATTGAAATTGAAAAACATCAAAATATAAAACTTAACAAATTAAAAACTTCACTTCAAAAGTCAAATTCGCAAACTCGTACAACATTAAATAATAGCAATGTGAAACGTTAAACGCATAAACTTACACGTCTTAATAACTGACCGGCTTGCAACATGCCGATTGAGCCGTTGCGCTTCTGAATATTTATACGAGCCATATTGTTTTTTTTAATTAATGTTATGTTTTTCTTGTGTAAAAANGTTATTAATAAGGATGATTAAAGACGCGGACGGTGGCAATGATGTTGTTTACGGATGGAACACG
Organism: Dreissena rostriformis; assembly: GCA_007657795.1. Classification (NCBI taxonomy): domain Eukaryota; kingdom Metazoa; phylum Mollusca; class Bivalvia; order Myida; family Dreissenidae; genus Dreissena; species Dreissena rostriformis. The sequence goes on from VMBQ01002194.1 coordinate 140,192, forward strand.
ATATGCTGCTGATAAGGCTGTGTTTTTGATGATGCTGTTATTGATGGTTATGATACTGATTGTGAAGACGAGGAAGAGGTGGGTAGAGTTATTAATCAGGATGATTAAAGACGCGAACGGTGGCAATGATGTTGTTTACGGATGGTACACGATATGCTGCTTATAAGGTTGTGTTTTTGATGATGATGTTATTGATGGTGATGATACTGATTGTGAAGACGAGACAGAGGTGGGTAGAGTTAATACAAGAATGATTAAAGGCGCCGACGGTAATGGAGATAATGATGTTGTTTGGTGACGTTTTATGACCGTGTCGAGGGTTGATCACGATAATATAACATGTCATGAACATACAATTTCGCCCCCTACCATATGATACATAATGTATAATATTTCTAAGATATGTTACCACCTATGCTCACGTTCATGCTGTTAAAGTAGGTATAAAGCATTCCCGAGCTTACGAATATAGCTTGTATGTCGTCCCAACAAATGTGGCTTCAGCCGAACATCGACATAGGTCGCCCTTACAGGTGCCACCTTATCGTTTAAGTAAGTGATAAAGGATATCGTATCTAAATGTAAGTATTTGAGTTACATAAATACCGGCTTGCCAGTTGCTGTCATCTATTGGTTGATAATTTCAACATTTTTTCAATTGTATTCGGCTTTACCAAACAAAGGGTTATCGAAGTATCGTTAGTGTTGTTATCGCATTATTGTTTCTAAATGTAATTGTTTGAGTAACAGAAATACCGGTTCGGTCAGTTGTTCTAATTTATTGGTTGATTATTTCACCATTGTCTCTTGTATTTAACATAGCCAAAAATCGGTTGTCTGGTAGGTTTTCGTAACTTGTGTTCTAGTTTTTTTGTGAACGAAGACATGAAATATGAAACCTGAAAAAACTTTAAATACACCCACCATCCTATCTCATCCTATGTATGTTTGCGTAAAAGGAATTGTTTCATTGAAATAAGTTTTTTTTTAATTAAGGTTACCTTTCTTTTTCAAAAAGATATAACTAAAACTATCGAGAAATAAGCATCGTCAGGAGCGAACACAAAGTGATTATCCAGTGATACGCCATCATTGCTAGAACATCTTATTATGCCTAGGGATCCGCGGGTCTTAATGATGACATCTAAAAATCTCGAGATAACCATTCTGACATTATCTCGTAATACATCATGTGTATATATCTTAAATGAAACTCAAGGTAGACGAAAATAACCCCTGTCTGTCTCGAACAATTAAATGTGATTGTTTATATCGTGTATCTTGGGAATATAAGTAAATAATGCAAAGAAAAACAATGTCCAGATCTTTTGTTGCGTCCATAGCGGCTAATACCTTGATAATCCCGTGTTAGCGTCATTTGAATAACTCTGAAAGTAGAATGTAGACAGATTAAACAATATTGAGTTATACATGCTATAAAACTTAATACCTTTAATTACATGTAAGCAGCTAAATCAGATTGATTGAAAATAAATTGGAATATAAGTTTAATGTTGTTGTAACGCCATGTCTGGTGGTGATGGTTATGTGAATACTAAATATTAGCATACGTTCTATGTAATGTGACATTAAAATGGTAGATGAAGAATCCTTTTACTTGAAACAAGTCATTCACAAATTGAAACGCCCACATTAGAACTCCTTAGAGTACTAGCTTGTGTAAATATGTGTGTCTGATAGCGGTATACTACTTGCATAAAAGACTATTGATTTAAACCCAGTCCCATCAATATGTTCTTTAAAGTAAAGCTTGGTTAGAGAGCTTAGACATATAATAACGAACACTTAGAAACATAATAATACACTACAGGATAAAACATACAATAAGACATCAAAGATAAAACATATTATACAGATGGGGTCATAGGCTTGGAACAGTCGACGAAATGCAGTGGGTTTAACGGCATGAATGATCTCACAGTTAGCACGGCATTACACAATAATGCGAAATTTAAAACCTTAGCAATTGACTAACAAACATAAATAGGATTTATCATCTCTGGGGTCATCGTATATGATAAGCTTGTATGTATGTATATAGTATCTTACGGATTTAATAAAATTTTACACACGAAAAAAAAACAACTCTGGGGTCATCGAATTGAAACGGTCAATGAAAAACACATCTGGGGCTTAAACAGATTGAAAGGAATACCAAACCTTTTACCAGAAATAATCACAAAACACCAGTGTAAGTAAATGTTTACCTCATTGCAGCGTGATTAAAATAACTGAATAAAAAAAGATAATATAACATTCAAATAGTTTGAATGTTTCTACTAAATGGAGTAATGGAATTACAATTTTCTAACGATATATATAACAAGTGTTCGGAAAAATGTAAATTATTGGCTGGGCAGTTGATAAAAAACAAGTACGTTAATTGGTTGTTAAAATAAAACTATGCTTAGATTAAAGGCAAGGTCAGACAATGCATGAATAATATAACCATTGACCAATGCATTAGTCTCAAACTGGTGATTTAATAGAACGATGCAGAGCTCCGCAAAGAATAGCAATATTAACTATTTAACAGAAAATTTGAAGAGTTTACATTTGTGTTATCGTGGAGGTAAAGTTATACAATTATAAAGTTACAACAAACTGAATGTGAATGCATGCATGTCATCTTGCTTTCAGTTACGTCGTATAAGAAAAAAACATTTTATTGAAAACAAAAACAAAAATAACTAAAAGCATAATAGTTTAATAGCATGTGTTACATACCAGTAGAAAGTGACAGTATTATTATTATGTTCTCCCAGACAAATAATGTTCCACGCTATCATCACCTAATAACGCCCAGTTCCCTGGTCAAATTCATAATAGCTGTTATGAAACACCTGTCGTCCAAACAGAACCTCATTAATTATTTTCATCTTTTAGACCTGAGTGATGGTATGTGACGCGCTGTTGTCATTCAACACTGTGTGTTTGTGTATATGAAATGTATGTTTGACTCTCACACAATTGTGTGGTGTCAACACTAACTGATATCAGCTCGTATACAAACAAATCTTAAAACCATTTATGCCATGAATCTTTAAAAGTTTATCGAAAGGTTTTGTTTGATAACATATCAATTTTTTTGCAGTGCACGAATCCGATGGACATTATTTTATCAATGATTTCATTTGGCGTTTGTCTCGCAAGCAGCTTGAAAAAAGCGAAAGGACGGGTAAGAATCATAATATACCGTCGTGTTTGACATGTGCAAACGGCCTTAATAATAAACTGCTTTATGACATATAGAACAAAAGCATAATTTACATATGTATTTGATGTTTGCCTATTACTATTTTTTATATGAATTATATTATTTCTAAATTACTGTTGTATCAAACTTGATACTATTACACAAAACAAATAGAGAATTATATATATATATTGTATTGTATGACGTTGACGTCACTTCCGATGTTTGTGTTTATATTGATACAACTGGTGAAGGTTATGGCCGAAACATGTTTAATAATTACATAATTTTAATAAATAAAATAACGTGTTTGTAAGATATATTGAATTTAATTATTAAATGTACAATATGGCATCCAACGTAAGCTAAGAACATAGTCTAATATTCATCAGCATCATCATAATCATCATCATCGTCGTCGTCATCATCGTCGTCGTCATCACCATCATGACGAAAATCGTTATTTTAACCTAAGCCATAGCACCAAATAACTGCTGGACAAAGCAATCACGTTGATTCTATTTTTCGATACTAGACGCCATTGAACCAACGAGAATCAGAGGCTAGAAAATGTAACCAATAAAGAAATTCCTTTGGCATCTTCGATGTGTTTTGATGGGCATGGGTCCCTTTTAATTAGTAGCTCATTTCTTTTTAACGAAGATGAATATGTTCCCATATAAGAGTATAAGTTATAGGATAATTTGGTAATCGTCATTATATTATAAAATCAAAACAGGACGCTTAAATGAGTGCAAGTAATATCTGTTTCAGTAATAATTCTGCAGAAGAAACTTGAGCCACTTATTATATTAATGTGGTAGTGTATGTGATAAACTGATACTCATGTTGATGATGATGACGACAGTAATGGTTATGATTGTGTTGGTTACATAATGGTCACGCCCGTGTCGATGGTGAGTGAGTATCAGGATTACAAAACATATATGAGATATTAAAATAAGACCCATGATATGTATCACTATGAAAATGTATATATTTCTGAACTATGAAACAACTGCATTTAATTCGCATTCACAGAGTTATACTAGGTTAACATGATTACCAAGCTTACATAATTAGCTTATGTGTGATCCCATCCGAAATTACATCAGCAAAACATCAGCCGGAGTTGCACTAAAACACGTGTTATTTGGATTAAAATTTCGGCAGCAGTACCGTTAAAGAATCAACATGTATTTCAAATCAAATCCTAATCCAGAAGCATTATATCTACTCTCAAAATAGCGCTTGCATTAAGACGAACAATGTGTCCATCTATACGTGTAGTATTAACACTTTCTGCCAACGTGGCACTAATTTGTGGGTTGAATGAAGTTACCAACTACTTTACTTATAAACCCTCACGTATTTCTGTATTTTCATTGCAGCCGACCTTTGGTTTTCGATTTAAATCTATAATCATATATGGGTTTTTTCGTGCTGTTTATTAATACAAACACGAGTGCATAAATAATATCATACACAGAGTTTAAAGGGGCCGTCCAACAGATTTTGGCATGAATTGAAGCTTGTCATTAAATGCGTTAAATGCTACATATTGTTAAATTTAAACATTTGAACTAAAAATCTCCAGTAAAAAACAAGAATGCAATTTTAAAAAAGGGAAAAAAGTAACCCTCAACAGGGCTTGAACCACTGACCCCTGGATTCCTGGAGTCCTGGAGTAAAAAGCTACCCGCCTAGACCACACGACCATCCACGCTCATGTTTGTAGCGAAGGTATTTTTTAGCAATATAAGCAATCCTCGTAGTTTCCGAAACTATCGTTTCGCGTCGATACGACGCTTTATCTGTTGGACGGCCCCTTTTAATAAACCAACACATTTGGTGACCTGATAGTTGTGTGAATCTTGTGCTCCTGTTTAGAAGTAAATGAATGATATAATAGGGTTGTCAGGCTTTTTTGTGTTCTAGTTTTTGGTGACGTAAGACGTAAAATATGAAATCTGAAGAAATTTTATAATACACACACCCATCACACCCTATTGAGTCGTGGAAATGGAATTTTGAATTGAAGAATAGTTTTTTATTATTTCATGTATCTTTTTTTCAAATATGCCATTTAAAACGTTGTGTGTGTGGAGTTTCGTTTCATAAGTCTTGTATGATAAAACGCCAAGTTCGAGGCATTTGGATCCTCGCATTCTACAGCCAATACCACACATCTTTAATACAGGCCTTATTGCTTATGTAGTTGTTGTCGTGTATTTCAAGTAAAGTAAATTATTATTTACTCGCGTTCTAAGTGAGTAAAGAACGATAGCATCATGCATAAAGAAAGCTATTCCAGAATCATATGGAGAGGAAATACCTTTGTTCTAACATACATCTGATACCAAGTCACTGTCTTGCCAGATAAATTGTTTAAGTGAAACAAGTTTTTTTTAACTTCCTACATACAATATAAGCACTTATGTTAATCTTCATTCACCATGAAGCAGATGTTTGGTTTCCTAAATAAATATATCCATCTATGTTTGTTTATTGTTCTGTTCATGCAAAACAATATTTCAAAAGAAATAATAACACAACAAAAATTAAATACGCAAACATTTCTGAGACCTAATTGATGGGCGTTTTCTGCGTTGCTTTGAAGGCATAATCCTATAATCCATTTAAATCGCCATCGTGATTCAATCGTGATTAAAATCCAAGTTTCAATTCAAGTGTTGGGACTATAAGCATCTCCATGTACGAACACAGAGCGATCCTCTAGTGATACACCTTCAGTTTTAGAACATCTTAAAATGCCTTCGCATCCCCGGGTCTCAATGACGTCATCTAAAAATCTCGATGTAATCATTCTGACCATCTATCGTAATGCATCATTTGTATATATTTTCAATGAAACCACAGGTAGACGAAAATAACCCATGTCAGTATCGAACGATTTAATCTGTGTGTTTTTATCGTTTTTCATGGGAATATTCATTAATACTCTATAAGAAAAACATTTCCCATTGCTTTTGTGTTGTTTTCGGCTAATTCCTTGCAAATCCTAAATTTATAAGCGTTATTTCAATTTGACTGAAAGCAAATGTATACAGAATTATGAGTGGCGATAATGAGTAGATCTAATACATTCAATACAAATAATGATATTAAAAAAAGAAGTTAAATCAGTTGGATTGAAAATAAATTGCAATATTTGTTTAAGTTTGTTGTAACGCCATTTGTGATTGGCATGGTTGTAACAATATTCAATATCAACATACGTACGATACATGTAATGTGCCATGAACATGACAGGAAAATAATAATTTGACTTCATACCAGTTATTCAGAAATGAAACGCACAGATTAAACTTGTGAAATGGCAGCTTGTGTAAATATGTGTTTAATAGTTTTGTTGTATTTGCATTAAAAACTATTAAGTTTGACCCAGTCCCATCAGTATTAAAGTAAGCAATAAAGTAAGGCGTGGTAAGAGAGCTTAGTTATCTAATAAACTAAATAACGCTGCGGAACGGCAACCCATTAATTAGTTGTGTAATATGTCATATATAGGAATAATGAAACTCCAGAACAGTCAGGTGATCTTTTATGTCAGGTCAGCGAATGACCAATGACTAATAAAATACAAGACAAAACATACAATTTGACATTAAAGATAAAAATATAAAATATATATGGATATCGGCGTCGAACGATCGATGCAAACAAGTGGATGTCAAAACCGGTTTAACGGGTGGCCTTATCTCACACTAAGCCCAGCAATTATTAAAAGACGAACAATTTGAAAACATAAATAACAATATATAAACATTAATAGCACTTTTCGATCCTGAGGTCACAAATCTGTGGTTTGAACCGTTTTAAAGGAGATCAAAACCTCACGCTTAGAAATAATCACTAAATACAACTAAACCGGATCGATGCAAACAGACATACAACGTCTAACAAAAATCGAATACGTGTTACCGCCTTGAAATGGTCAATTGAAATTATCTCGCCGTTTTTTCAGCAAAGATATATCACTGAACAGACTGATAGACGGGGGGACGGACAGACAAAGAGACGGACAACAGAGAGAAAGACCGATAGACAAATAGACAAACAGACATTGACAGACCCACATACACACATTTGTTCACATATAACTGCCATGCTCCTTTAACTATTATTGATCATAGCAAATTCGGGAAAACTAATCTGTCAATTATATAAAGGGTATAACTGATATAATGTACTTAAACTGTTGTATTTATTTAGACTCCTGTTTGTTATTAGTTTCAACAATCTTCTCTATGATGTGGCAGCATCTGCGTGCTGTATAGAGAAATTAACACCAGGCGAATACGACACATTGAATGCCTAGTTTCGTTTATATTTAATCTTCAAAGTATTTTCCTTTTTTCTTAATAGTATTTTATTGCAACGAAACAACATAAACAACATGTGCAAGATGAATTTGGAATAACAATTAATAGCAAGTGTTTTGCAATTACCTCTGTTTGAGCTACTTCAGAATAAACTTAACATCAGTATTTGCCTATCTCAACATGCTTAGGTGGTTCGTCTGGCAATATATAATTATCTTCATGCGGGGACATTAAGAATGATGTTGACATTATATATCCAGGAAACTCGCAAAGCTCTCAACGCGGCCTGTACCCAAATAATCCTAAAGTAGTTCAAAGACCCTATTGCAGTTCCAACACGATATTCACAGATGCGAAGCAAGCACTGTGTGGGGTTTTCAAAATGTCTTTATTTTTATTATGCATCATATCATATCACATCATATCAAATGTGATGGCCATCCAAAGGGACAGTGTTCAATGGACTATATTGGTGAAACTGACAGAAATCTTAAAGCACGATTCATTGAACACAGGAGACCGAGTTCATAATCATCTAAGGTCTCAAGACATATACGTGACTGTAAACCGGACCACACAAACACGATGGAGAACGTGAGGATTCTGGACCGTGAGCCATCTTGGTTCGACAGAGGGGTCAGGGAGGCTATTTACATCCGTGCACTAAGACCGGCGCTAAACAAGGACGGAGGCCGCTACCAACTCTCGCACACCTGCGACCGTACGTTAACATCGCTCACCCCGACAATTAGCAGTGTTAACGGTTCCCAACAGTAGAAAATCATTCTGCTGATGAAGTATGTAATACACGGACGAAAGCTCCAAGTATGGCTTTCAATATTTAGTGTGTGTAAATTGACAGTTTAAAACTTATTAGATTATCATGGAAACAACACAGTCTAACTTTCATCGAAAACATAAATTGTAGTAATCATTTCTGGGGCCATAGTGCAATGTAAAAACACATCCAGTTGAAAGGAATGCCACACCTCATCCTCAGCCCAGAAATAATCACCAAACACAAATGTAAAGATCTTTTAACCGTATAGAAGAGTTACCCGAAAGAACAAGTAGAAAAGATCTCATAAAATTGATAGAATTTTTACAAATTTATTAACTCAAAGATGTAATACTCACCATTTCAGCAGAAATACCATTATACCAAGATGGTATATAGTGAGTGGCTTGGCAGTTGATGAAAAATGAAGAAAGCTTATTGGTTGTTAAAATAACACTCTGCTTTGATTTAAGACAATGTCAGATAATTCACGAATAATATAAGTATTATAAAACGCATTATTCTCAAGCGTGAGTGTGATAATAAATGTCAGCAAGACGTAATCAGATGTTATTCATATCGTTATCTATGGGCGATTTCTAGATATAACCATATTTTATAAACGACAAACTGAATGTGACAAGTTATCTTGCTCTCAATGACGCCTTAATAGAACAAAATGCTTTTAAAAAAGAACTTACTTAAAACATAATACTAGAAGTTTCCTAGCATAGGTTACATAACAATAGGATTGTTATTGTTCTTCCTAATTCTTTCGTTCAGACCTAAAACAAACATCAGAACAGGACGCCTAGACGAATTATGTACCACGCTACTATCACTATATTACGCCTTGTTCCCATGTCAAATCCATAAATAGCTAGTATGAAACACTTGTCGTACAAGCAGAACCTCGTTAATTATTTTCATCTTCTTGACCTAAGTAATGTTGTGTACTGGTGTATAACAACACTGTTCGTTTGTTTATATACGATATATTTCTGATTCATCATATAATAGTGTTAGTGTTCTGTCAACTTAAACTGGGATCATCACCCTTGCAAAATTCCTAAAACCCTTAATGCCACTTATATTTGTAATTGCTATTTATAAATAATTGTATTTATAAATAATTTGAAAAGTTTACCAATCTTCTTTAAAAATATGGATTCACTATTTACAATCAATCTAAAGCACATTATGTAGTATGTTTAATATTAAAATTCGAAATATAAAGGGTTTTTTGCACTTACATTTTAGTTTAAACAAATGTACACACCTGTTCGCCCCAAGATAATGTATAGAATTGCTCCAAAGGTGGTTGTAACTTAGCCCTTATCGTTATTACGATCAACGATAACATATTACAAACCTTTATACACACATGTTGCAGAACCCGTCCCTAAACGAGTATTTGTGATCATAAATTGTTTTATATTTCTGATAAGTATGTTGGTTGATTGTCCCCAATTACACAAACGTGGAAATAGAAACCATACGCTGCAAATCGATCTGCTTCGAACGATATCTTCCTCTGCAGCCCCGTTTCATGCATAAATAGCAGGTGAACTGTTGCACACGACAACCCGGAAAAACACAAATTTGAGCTACTCCAGAAAATATGAAACACAAATATTTACCAAGCTCAACATGTTTGGGTGGCCCTTCGGGCAATTTCTTATTATCTTCATGAGGGGAGAGCATTAATGATTCTGATATCATATAACCAGGAAGCAAGGCATGGTGTATTCTAGACAAGAAAACATAAGATTCCGGTCGAAATATGCTTCTTGCTCCTTTAAAACAAAACTAGTTCAAATAAAACGTATGAAACGTGACTCATTCGATGTTATTCTCACGAGAGACATATGTTTATACAACACCATGTCATTGAAGTTTTCACTGGTTTTAATAGCATATCAATGTAATGTGCATGCACGAATCCGACAGAAAACTTCCATGAATAAACTTTGTCACGCACCTTAAGCGATTTGAATGGGTTCGAATCAATATACGCCGTCGTGTATGAGATGTGCCATATGGCATCCAAACGACATCAGAACGTTTTCTGATGTCCATCAATTATATTTCTTAAATTGCCATCTGAATGGCTCAAATCTAATTGCTATGAAATATGCTGTTGTTGTTGATGTTGTTGAACCAACAACATAATCGGCATACGTCACGGTTATACTTATTATGATCAGAATGACGGGTTTATATTGTATGATACTGTGCTTATAAAAATGTATAGTATCATATTTGATGGCGATAATTATTTTAGATAATAATTATGACGACGATTATGTCAGTTGATGTTGGAGGTGATGAAGAAATGATGATCATCTCATCATCACAATCATAATTGCGTCGTGGTTATCATTATCATCATGATTATCATCATCATCATCGTTATAATCATCACAATCATGACACAAATCGTTGTTTAAACCTTAACCAGAACACCCAAATATCTACTGGAAGAGGCCAATGACGTTAATTTTATGTTTTGGTACCAGAAGCCATTGAACCAACGAGAAACAGTAGCTAGAAATAACCCAATTGAAAAACTTCTTTTGCATCTTCGTTTTGTTTCGATGGGCCCGAATAAATAGCTCATTTGTTTAAATGACTTCGAATGTGTTACCGAATTAAACATACTAGTTAGCTCTTGGATATTTGGGGAAACATCATTCATTATATTTAGACAATAAGACCCGGCTGAGCTGGGCAGGACGTCTATAATCGGCCAGCCTGCCGAAATAACGGCCCTAGGGCCTTTGGCCCGAGGACCTTGGGCCCGAGGGCCATTATGGCCCGAGGACCTTGGGATTGAGGGCCATTATGCGGCTAGGGCCGATTATAGACGGCCGGCCCAGCTCTGCCGTGTGTTATCGTTTATATTTCATATCGTTATCTTTTGTTCCTTCACTAAGCTTATTCCCGAACCAGCTTGCCGTACTTTTATTTTCATCCAACTGATTACGAAAGTTATGACGTCTCTCGTGTGACATAATTTATGTAACAAAACACACCGCTTAAAGCTAGACTCTCTGGATTTAAGTGACAACAATTCAGACGCTGTGGTTTATTTAACAGTAAAACATTTATTTAAAGCATCGAAGAATCCAAAACTTATTTCGGATTGCGTTTGTAATATAATTGGAAACTTCAGTAGGAATAAAATAAATCACTCAGAGTAGTCATTTGATTTCGTAAAACGTATCAAAAAGTGTATTTTGAAATAAATTTAGATAAAGGAATGAAAGAACAGAAAATGAAAATGTATATCGTTGTAATTTTGTTATTATAAGCATTGGATTAAAGTTGTCATTGAGGTAAGCGTGTCGTTTACTTAATTTTGATGTTGGATGTACCCTATTAAACTTAAAGCTTAAATAGTTTTATCAATCTAGTATAAAGTCCAGTTGCAATTGCAATCGATATTTTTTCATTATTCCAATTGGGTGCTACCTTGAATTATCATTATTGTATATTATTTCGTTGATTTTTGGCTTAATTATATTAATAACCGTTGGATAAGACTGAATGTGGGCGCCATTTTGTTCCGTTGACGTCGCGCGATCCGATTCCTTTCAGATATAAAATCGGCCCGGCTAAGCGGGCCAATATAATTTATTTTGGCCCGCCAGATACGAATAACGGCCCGCTTGTGACGACATTTTGTTACTATTTATAGTAACGATATGTTATACTGTTGTTGTTGAAGATGATAATCAATGACGACGGTTTAGGTGAGGATGATGTCAGTTTGCTAATGGTCACACCCGTGTCGATGGTGACTGAGAATCATGATAATAAAACATATTTAATATATTACAATATATACAACTCATGATATCAAACACTATGGACACGCATAGATTTCTGAATTATGAGACAAAATTATTAAGCTCTCATTAAAACATTTTTATTACCGAGCTTACACTAGAAGCAAATGAAATCCAAATCCAGAAGAATTATATCTACTCTCTTAATAACGGTTACATTATGACTAACGTTAAAGAATCCACATGCATCTTGTGTATGAATACTTTCTGTCAAAGTGGCAATGATTTTCGGGTTAAATAAAGTTACCAACTTCCTACATGACTTATAAACACTCATGTGTTATGTATTATCATGGCAGCTGACCTTTGGTTTTCGATTTAAATCTTTACGCAGCAATATTTAAATTCATATTATATTCACGCACACGCTAAAAAAAGAAATTATATCAAAAACAACGTTTTAATAAGCCAAACACATTTGGTGACCTAATTTTTGGGTGAAGCTTTTTTTTTTAAGTACATAATCCAATTGTCCAGTTAAATCGCCACATCGATATGTCCATTCCCATTAGTTTCGACTCACATGTTGAGTAAAAAAGCATTTCAACGAACAAACGGAGCCGATCACACGGTGATAAGCCCTGAGTTAAAGACCATGTTATAATATCCACGGTTCCCCTGTTCCTAATGGCGTTTTCTTCAAATTTCGAGATGAGCCATTTGAGATATTATCTCGTTATGCTTATATTTTTTCAATGAAACCCCAGTGAGGGTAAAATAACTTGTGTTCGTCTCAAACGATATCATACACGTGTTTATACAGTGTTTCTTGGAAATAATTGATTGATAAGGGCCAAGAAATATATGCTCCAAAGGTTTATTCAAACGTCGCGTTGGTGGCATAAACCTTATAATCGTTATGTTGTGTATTAATTGATTGAAGGCAGATTGAAGACAGAATAAGGAGTAGTGATAATGACCAAAACTTTTAATATAAATTACATGACATTTTATCCAAAAAAAAACTTTTATTGAAATAATTTCAATTTTAGTGTAAACTTGTGTTAACGCCCTTCCTCGTAGCATGGATGTTTTAATATTCATTATTAACTTGCAAATGTTCTGTGTAATGTGTCATGAACCTATCAGATAAGCATGCTTGTATCTCAGAAAAGTCACTCAAAACAGAAACGCACCAATTAAACGATTACATATCAACATAATGTGTCAATGTATGTGTTTATAGGCGTTTATTCATAAACCTTTATTGCGTTTAAACCATTTCCATCAATATTGTTCACATGTTTAGTGGGCCGGGCAGTTTGTGTTTGGCTTATCTGTAGCAATGGGATTTCCTCGTACGGGATATGCAACTGTCGAAGCAACAGAGATGTGTTTTCAAAGCTCAAACACGTTGTCGTGAATTTCACGTAATAGTTATGTTTTACTGAAATTGTTAATAAATTAAAATTATTCATAATTAGGTACAAAGCGGTGTATATGAGGTGCAAAGCGGTGTATATGAGGTGCAAAGCTGTGTATATGAGGTGCAAATCTATAGTTTGACGGTGTGACATGTATTCATGTGATGCACGAGATTATATGAGTCGTATGCGTCACATGACTGCATTGTTTCGTATATATACTGTGTTTTGTAGTTCATTGGGTGCGCTTGGATTGAATTGAATCACGGGATTATAAGATGTTAAATAAAAAGTGAAAGGTTTGTTGGTGTTTCATGTTATAATATTATCCTGTGTGGCAAAATTGAAAGCGCCGCCACATAAATTGGTCCCGCGAACCGGAAAATAGTAAAAAATAGGATAAAAGAGTGTGTTAAAATTAGTGTACGTGTTGGAAATACATTAAAAGGTAATTATAAAAAAGGATAATGGCAAACATAACTGCTCTCAAAGGAGTTCGGACACGATTTAGGAAAAACCTGAGTCGGGAAGTTGGAGCTGCCAAAACTTTGATATCTGGGGATTACAAAGTAAGTGACATCATTGATGGTCTATCTTCTGCGAATAAGTTGTCTAAAATAATTAAATGCTACAGTGAAAAAGTAGAATCGCAAATGTATAAAGTTTCAGACGCTATTGGCGACAGTGATTCTTCATTGGTTGAAAATGTAGTTGATGAGGATTGCCAACTTCTGCAAGAAGCAGAACAGTGTTTGGTAGAATTAGAACAATTCACAGAAGATTTAAAGGCAAAGAAAGATGAAGATAATGTGTTAAATGCAAGTAAAGATGTTACATCTGAGAATACACAAATCATCGAGTTACAGGAGCAAATGCAGTCTTTAATATGTACTCAAATGAATAACCACATGGAACTTATGTCTCGCAAAGATGAAAAGGAAAANATCAATTAATCAAAAATTATTAAACGCCGACAATATTGATTTTCCTCGTCGTAAAAAACATTAATAATTAATGCATACAGACCAATTACAAAAACAACCCGAAAAAACATACATACATAAGTAGCATGCATGTGTGCGCCTGTTTTACATGTACCATAGACGCAACATACATATGAATAAAACCATTTTGAGACATGTTAACAGCAATTCTAAACACAAATGGGGTTAGAAGTTTTCCCAGGATGCAGGAATCTTAAAACATCCACAAGCTGTACGCGTATCTTTGTGTTATTTGAAACAACTTGTAACGTTCATAATGTTACATTTTAGATTATTGTTTATAACCAAACTATGGAACGCCAATGCTGCCTTCGGATGGCACTGGTCTTTATGTTCTGTGCATTTACTAAGTTGTTTTGTTCTGTACATTTTTCATTATGTAACGTATATTTGCAATATCGTTTTGTGCTTACGACATTTTGTTAGGTGCATACATCATTTCGTTCGGTGCATTCGCCATTATGTTGTGTGCATTTACTAACCCGTTTTGTACTAACGACATTTTGTAAGGTGCATACATCATTTCGTTCTATGCATTTGTTATTATGTTGTGTGCATTTACTAAAACGTTCTGTACTAACGACATTTCATTTTGTGCATACATTATTTCGCTCTGTGCATTTGCCATTATGTTATTTGCATTAACTTACTCGTTCTTTATTAACGACATTTCATTTTGTGCATTCATCATTTCGTTCTGTGCATTTTTCATTATGTTATGTGCATTTACTAATTCTTTCTATACTAACGACATTATGGTTTGTTCATTCGCCATTATGTTATGTGCATTTAGTAACTTGTTCTGTATTAACGACATTTCGTTTCTGTGCATTTGTCATTATTTTGTTTGTATGTATTAATACGTTCTGTACTAACGGTATTATGTTTTGTGCTTACATCATTTCGTTCTGTGCATGCGTCATTTTGTTATGTGCAAACGTCGTTATTATGTTCGAATAAATTACACTAGGCAATAAAAGAAGTAACACTGTTGCGAAAAAATGGCGGGAAATCGAAGGACGCAACAAACTTATTCAAAACTGATATTCATTTGAACATCGTTATTTGGAACTCAGTTCTTTCGAAGTCAGCGTTATTTCGATTTATTTTCAAGTTTTCTCGCCGGTTCCGACGACTTTGAAACAACGGTGTTCGAATGTAGGTGTCATTGTGGATTTTCACTTATATTGACTCATTTTTCACACATCAGACTAGATTAGTAAAGCACACACTACACACATACTGAATAAGACTAAACCATTTATTATCGTTATATTATTTTATGTTACTTTTGTTTGCGCTTCAGATTCTTAGTGATTCTTAAATCAGGACTTTTTAAGATTTGTAGACATTAAACAGTGTAGTAAGTTTTAATTCGATAAAATCCTCCCGCGCAAAAATAGATTAATGGTATTATATTGAACCGCTGCATAAATACGTGTTTATTATTGAATACTTCTACTTGAAACAAGAAATCACAGTATCATTGCAAACTGAAATTTACGAAAAGTTTTGTATGACGGGCTCGTATTTAAAATCAAAGCACACGATAGTATTCGTAAATCAAAGTGAGATCACAACATCATGCCCTCACATGACTTGAATTTATTTCTTCGCTATCGAAATATATGGTATGTTAATATTTGATAAAGACGAATTTTTCTTTCCACATATTCAAATCACACTTTTGGAGCCGCGTCATGGGTCTTATGGCGTATGCCCAGCCCGCGCATTTCTAAGCTGTCCTGTACAAAATCACGCATTGGTTCGTGGATTCGCAGGCTGTGCTGGAGCTTCTCTGGCCGCTAATGGCATAAGACCCATTTTCGCATGACGCGAGTCTTAACAAATCTAAATGCGACTTGTAAATAGAATATCTAACCACGATACCTTTCGATAGAAAATGGAAGTCAGATTGTGCAATTAATAGCAGACTTGCAAGTGTCAGTAGCCTAATCTGGCGTTCGGGAACGTTTTACAGACAGTCTGGGCGCTTACGTCAAACATGTGTGGTAAGGTAATTAAACGATTTCCATCTTATTTAGACACACTACTATTTCGGTAGTTGTGTTCTCTCGCACTGCAAACAAGTGGCATGTATCGATAGCGTCTCAACATAATGCGTTTATCGACAGTTTATTCTGTCTTTCCCTAACGATATACTGACCGAGCGTTGGCCCTGAAATTCTGCGCGATGGATGTTAATGCGTAATTGTAACTGGGCCAAACTGTGTGTCTATGTGTCTTATGAACATGTATAGACTAGTTCGGATTTCCCTAATTGAACAGTGTTGCATCCCACATGCTGTACACAGACGCAGTGATGTGGCCAATGTTCACGGGGATTTCTCTTAAATAAGCTAATGCAATATTCGACGGTAATCATTCGGGTCTATTGGCGGGAAATTTCCCCCAGCATTGTATTAATCATTCAAGGTGAAAAGCTGGGTTAAACAGCTACGCCGAAAAAAAACTCCCATTTTTGCCATGTTTGGTGTCAACTACGATAACAGGACGGCATGAAAAATGCGCAGAACTCATAGATATATTCACTTAACGACTTGGTGTATATACACAGGGATATACTATATGCACATGGCGAACTGCTGTTTGTCCAGAACAACCTCGCAAATGCAATTAACATAATGACAAATACACAGAATGCAATGTCGTTAGTACAAAACAAATAAGAAAATGCACATAACATATTGACGCATGCACATAACGTAATGAGGTGTGCACAAAACATAAAGTCGTTAGTACACAACGACTTAGTAAAAACATAATGAAAAATGCACAGAATGTCGATAGGACGTAACGAATTAGTAAATGCACATAACAAAATGACAACTGCACATAGCGAAATGTCCTTAGTACAAAACAAGTTATTAAATGCACATAACATAATGACAAATGCACAGAACGAAATGATGTATGCACCTTACACAATGTTTTTGGAACAGGACGAGTTAGTAAAAGCACATAACATAATGACGCATGCACATAACGAAATGATAAATGCAAAAAAACATAATGTCGTTAGTACAGAACAAGTTAATAAATGCAAGTAACATAATGACAAATGCACACATTGAAATGTCGTTTGTACAGAACAAATAAGTAAATGCACATAACATAATGACGAATGCACAGAACGAAATGACGTATGCACACAACATAATGTCGTTAGCACAGAACGAATAAGTAAATGCACATAATATAATAACAAATTCTCAGAACGAAATGATGTTCGAGTTTGCACAAAACGAAATGTCGTTTATACAGAGCGAGCTAGTAAATGCACATAACATAATGGCAAATGCACAGAACGAAATGATGTAAGCACAAAATGCAATGTCGTTAGTACAGAACGAGTTAGTAAATGCACACAACATAATGACGAATGCACAAAACGAAATGAGGTATGCACCTAACAAAATGTCGTTTGTACAAAACGATATTGCAAATGCACGTAGCATAATGAAAAATGTAAAGAACAAAATGATGTTTCTACAAGACAAAAGGTAGTTTAAACAAAACAACTTAGTAAATGCACAGAACATAAAGACCAGTGCCATCAGAAGGCAGCATTAACGTTCCATACCAAACGGCATTCTTTTTTGACACACTTGTTCCTATTATGCATTGCAGGCCCAAATAAAATGATGTTTAATTAAATTCCGTTAATAATTTCATTTACATGTTTAATTATAGTCGCAAAGTAGCTTCCAAATACCAAGCTCTAATTTTCATTGATAAACTTAACATAACTTACGTATTGACCATAACATGTACATCTCAATGTTATAATGGATATAAATAATATAATATATAATATAATCAACATATATTGTGTCAATTACATTAACTCATTTTCAAAAACGGAGTTCATGATGTTGTATCATCTTCATATGGTATTGTTTAATTTGCACCAGGTTTATACGTTAAATGTGTAGCTCTTCTGACATTCCAAATATTATTTAAAGTGTTAACATTTAATACCAAGTTATTCAATGTGACCAATTGTTTATTTAGCATCAACAGCAAAATACGCTTAAGTACTCTAATAACAATCGTCTACTTATTAACTCTTAAAGAGCTATTAAATAAACTATTAACACAAATTAGCCTACCTCAACATATTCAGGTAAGTTAACAAGTGGGTTGTGTATCAATGTATATGTTCCTTCGTGAGGTGGTGGAAAGGACGATTCTAATATCAAAATCCAGTACACGCGCGTAGCTTTCAATTGTAGGACAGAAAATGCTCTGAAATATTCTTCTCGTTTCTTCAACACTAACTGCATGTGCTTTCATATTCAAACACAAACGCGTCTCACATGTTGTCATTCAATGCAATTTTCGCAAAGCCATACATATGTGATGTTGCTTTTACTGAATCTTGACGTTGTACCAATATCTCTTAAAAAAATATCAAATTGATCTTGATACATGAATCTGCGTGAGGACGCCTCATCAATGAATTTAACAGCGTTTGTCTCCTCAAAGGCACATAAATGCGTAAATTTGCTTGAAGAATGTTAAAGAGAGAGAGAGAGATTGTGATATCATAATTCACTGTCATGTTTTACAAAGCCATATGGCATTTAAACGAGCTCAAAGCGCAGAATGAAGATCAAGGTTCATCAATGAAATTGACCTTACTCGCCGAAAAAAAATGAATTTCATCACGTTGACGTCTCTTTTGTAAATATTGATGAAGACGACTGTCATTGTAATTTAAATACTAAGGATTATAATGGCAATGACATGCTATTCGGGGTATGACGATGGTGATGATAATCATCTACTATTGATGATGAGGATGATGATAGCGGGATGAGAATCATGATATGATGATCATTAGGATGATGATTATGACAGTTATAACAATGTTATTATGATGCGGGAATCACAATGAAAATGATGATAATGAGGCTGGTATTTTCGATATTATATTCTGTTAACGAATTTATGTTATGTAATCGGCGGTATTAGCTAATAGTTATTGGGCGACATTTCATTTTATCATTCTATCTAAACAGAACACTTTATTGTGTTCAAGCTATTCTGTTCCGCATACACAGTATGCCTTACATACGTCTCACATGACGCAATTATTTGATGTATGTGGGTGCGGATTTTATAGGATATGATGCTAATAAGCTTGTTTGTGATGATGCAGTTATTTATGGTGATGATTATGATCATGAAGACAAAGCAGAGCTGGGTACAGTTAATACCCGAACGATTAAATACACCGAAGGTTGTGATGTTGTTTAATGATGTTTAATGACCGTTTCGAGGGTAGATAACGATTACAAAATGTCCTAAACATAAACTTTCGACAACCCCTATATGATTCATAATGTATGCTATTTCTTAAGAATGTACCACCTATGCTCACGCTGATGCTGTTATATAGGTATAAAGCATTACCGAGCTTACGCAAATAGCTTGTATGTGATCCGAACCACCATGGCCTCAGCCGAACACCGACAGGGGGCTCCCTTACAGGTGCCGCATTATCGTTGAAGCGTCTAACCGCAAAGAATACTGTATCTAAATGTAAATAATTTACTTGCAGAAATACCTGTTCAGTCAGTTGTTGTCAGTTATTTCATTTTATTATTTCGTATATTTCACATTGCCAAACAAATCGGTTGTGTGGGTGCTTTTTGTCACTCGTGTTCTTGTTTTGGTAAAGAAAGACGTAAAATATGAAATCTAAAGAAACTTTATAATAAACCCACCCGTCCCATCCTATGCAATTGTTGTGAAAAAGGAACTTTTAATTGAAGAATATTTTTTAAATTAGGTTATTTATCTTTTTCAAATATGTTTGTATGGGGTTTCGTTTGTTTCAGAAGCATGGGTCCAAAAACACCGGTTTCGAGGAATAGCTGCATGCTGCAGCCAATACCACCCATTTTTCAATTAGAATCGACCCGTAGATTTAGAATATCAACTGCTTCCATCAACTTGTAAACTATGCTTCACACAATACATGTACAATTGCTAAGTTAGTTATTGTTGTATATTTTAAGTTAAGTAAATAATTGGTTAACGCAGAAATTAGTTAGTAACCAAATAATTAAGTCTAGTGAATGCTTTTCCAAAATTATAAGAAGAACAAATGCCTACCATGAATTTGATGAAATGGTACTGTCTTGCCAGATAAATAAAGTTAGTAAAACATATTTAATAAGTGTCGAAATAAAATATAAGAACTGTTGTTTTGTTGTTGTTGTTGTTGTTTTTTCATCTCAAACGTAGCAGACGTTTGTTTTTCGCAATTAATCCATATCCCACGATGTTTTTGTTTATACAATGACTATACATTCAATAAAAATAATCGAAAAAATAGGAGCACAATCAACTTTAAAATAAGCAATCCTTTCTAGTGACCTAAATGATGGGCGTTGTCTGTGTTGATTTGAAGTGCATAATCCTTTAATCTATTTAAATCGTCATCGTGATTTATGCATGATAAAAGTCCAAGTTTCAACTCAAGTGTTGGGAAAATAAGCATCTCTAGGTACAAATACAATCCGATCACCAATACGCCATCCGTTCAAGAACATCTCAAAATGCCTTCATATCCCCGGGTCTTCGGCTCTTAATGACGTCATCTAAAAATCTTGAGATAACCATCCTGACCTTATCTCGTAATACATCATGTGTATATAGTTTCAATGAAACCACAGGGAGGCGAAAATAACCCCTGTCTGTCTCGAACGATGTAAAGTGAGTGTTTATACCGTGTATCTTGGGAATATACATTACTAATCGCAAACATAACCAAGTTTCATAGCTTTGTTATGTGAGCATCCATTGCGGCTTATACGTGAAAATCCCGTTTAAACGGTATTTTAATTTGACTAAAAGCAGATTGAAGACAGCATCATGTTTGGCGATAATGACTAATACATTCAATATAGATTATGATATTTAATCAAGAGAATAATTCAGTGTGTTTGAAAATAAATTGCAATATTAGTTTAAGCCCTTCTGGTTTGCATGGTTATTTCAATATTCAACAGAAACGTACGTACTTTGTAATGTGCGATGAACATGTCAGGGAAGAAATCCTTTTACTTTATACTAGTCATTCAGAAATGAAACGCACACATTTAACTTCTGAAATAGCACCAGCTTGTGTAAATATATGTGTCTAATAGCGTTGTTGTAGTTAGATGAAAGACTATTGAGTTTAATCCAGAATCATCATTATGTTCTAGAAAGTAAGGCGTGGTTAGATAGCTATATTATCTAGAAAGAACTCAAACACGCTCAAACATTTATTATTTCTGTAATGTATTATATATCGGAATAGTGAAACTCAATAGCATCAAGGTAAGAATATTTTTCTTGCTGGGGCATTGGCCTAGAACGGTCGCTGAAAAGTAGTGGATCTCAAAACCGGTTCGACCGCAGGCCTAATCTCAAACTAAACCCAGCAATAATTGAAAAGGCGAACAATTTTACAAACATTAATTCTAAGGTCACTGTATAGAAAAGGTAATTTAAAAACATCTTAGGCTTTAACAGGTTGATCGGAATACCAACGTTCACGCTAAGCCCTGAAATAATCACCAAACACATATGTAAATAAATTTTAAAACCATAGCAGCGCAACTCAATTTAAAAAGTAGAAAATATTATAAAAAATTGAAAATTGATTTAATTTCTATTTATTTTTACAATGGTGAAATAGTCACTATGGCATCATAATAACAATTTTCGGTGAAAATATAAACAATGTGTTCGGATTAAAACTCTTCAACACAAAGTTTGAAAGGTTAATGTGAGTGTTATAGTGAATTTAAACACATCATAATGTTATGTTTTTAATATCGTTCTCATTGTTTTTGTTCTCAATACAACCGTATTTGTGAACTATAAACAAAACAAAGTGAATGTAACTGTGTCATCTTGCTTTTAATGACGTCCAATAAGAAATAAAATGTTATTGAAAAAGAACTTAGTTAACGCATAATAGTTTGCTAGCATATGTTACATAACAGTAGGATTGTTATTGTTCTTCCTAATTTTATCTTTCGTACATAAGCAAAACAACAGAACAAGACGCGCATAAAAATTATTAAGCACGCTATCATCACTAAATTACGCCTTGTTTCCGGGTCAAATGAATAGCTTTGCTAAAAAGCTGCTATGAAGCACATCCCGTACGAGCAGAACTTCGCTGATTATATTCCTCTTTTGACCTGAGCTATGTAAAAAGTACTGGTGCATTGCAACCCTGTTTGTTTGTTAATATGCGATATAAATCTGATTCATCACACAATAGTTTGGTGTCAACTGGTATCATCTCGTGTACAACAATTCTTACAACCCTTTATGACTTTATTTTGGGCATGGTAATACATAATTTTAAACGTTTACCGAAAAGTTTTTTATAATATAGACATAACTATTTGCAATAAATCTGAAACGTATATTTATAAATATTAATAATAAAATGGTATACAAAAATTAAAAGCTTATTATGGCACTCAAATATTTGTTCAAACACAACTTCACACCTGTGCGCCACAAAATAATGCCCTGATGTTTCTTTTATCATGCTCCAAAAGGCGTACTAAATTTGCTCTTATCGGTATCATGATCAACAATAACACATTAAAAACCCTTTAAATACACATGTTAATGAACACGGCATTAAACGAGTATGTGTAACTAACATGCCGATCAAAATTAGTTTTGTATTTTCTTTAAGTATGTTGGTTGTTCCCAATTACATGTAAATGGAGAGGGACACCACACGCTGTTTCGAAATGTCTCGCCATATCAGGTGACAAATATCAAATTACAAACCGGGACAATTCAAACATACTCACAACGTCTAACAGACACTTAACACACATATAACACACCGCCTTGAAATGGTCAATGCAAAGGACAGAGATAGAATGCGTTGTTTCATTTACATTTTAAACCGTTCGAGAGCATGCACATTGACTTACATGTCGTATTATTGAACAATTGTTTTTTTTAAAAACTCCATCAAAAAGCACACTAAAGCTAAATTGTAGTCAGCTTCTTCTATGACCTATTTTGCAGCTCAAACTCTGACATTAACATATTGGCCTATCTCAACCTGTATACAGGTGTCTTATTTGGCAATATCTAATTCGGGTGGTAAGGCTGAATGGAACTGACATCTTGTATCCAGAGGACGCACGCAGCATATCTTGTATGAAGATCACCAAATTAAACGCTTTATGCTTATGTTCCAAATGATGTTCCGTTTTCTTACGCGTCTATTCTTGCAAAGACACAACATGTTAAACATAAATGTGGGATTGTAGATCAGAGCAGTTATGTGCAGTTTGCTTTATTTGAGAATATATTTAACATTTACATTAGCCTAGCTCAACGTGTACTGGTCTTATTATATTCATGCGGGGGTATTTACAGTAAAAGTGATTATGACATCATTTATCCAGGAAACGCGCGTAGCCTTCTTCACGGCCTGTACCCAAATCGCAGTTCCAACACGGCAGGCACAGATGTGAAGTTAGCACTTTTTCGTGTATATATTTCTTTTAAATGTAGAAGTTACAAATTATACAACTGATGTATTGTTGGATATGTACTGAATATGTTCGTTACCAGCAAATCTATATTGATGGAATTCATTGAAAGGGACATAAAAAAAGTTTGCATAAAGGTGGTTAACTACATAAGTTAAATGAAAACCCAATAACAATACATACTTTAATTATAGCAAACCACTGTCTATATTCTGAAATGATCAGTTGCTTGTGGAAAGTTCCAGACACAATTTAAAAGCAGCGACGGAAAACAACGAAAGCAAAACGGATAAATACCTTACAAAATGCCAAATGATGAAAAATAATAACTTCCATTATTGAAATGCCTCGCTTTTAGATGGTAAACTGTATTGCATAGCATTTCAAACAATTGGAATGAAGAAAGGTTTGCGTCGGTAAGTGCGGCTATGTTCCTGTTTTAACCATATGAAGTTTTCTATATAGGGTGATAGTTACTCTTTACTACCATTTAGGACAGGTACAATTTTAGCAATTTTATTTTATGAATAAATTTCACATTTATATTTTGACTTTTAAATCGTTTAATGCAACTTGAGTCTTTCGTTTAAGGGCCGTATAACATATAAAACAAATTATCATTGATCTACGAGCGAATCACAATACACTATTTAAATGACAATATAAATATAAGTGTATACGTGCCCATTTTAGTGTTTTAGCATAAATATAGGTCATTTATATAAAATATTAGTCGGTGAAGTGTTTATCCATCACGTATTGTGATTTGGTCCGGTGTTTGGTCCGTTTCAAGACAGCACTGCGTTCACGTTTTATTTACTAAGCATTGTGCGTTTATCAATTGTCTCGCAGCCTGATTGTGTGGGCGTTCTTTGTGCGCATATGCATTGTAATACAAACAAGCTGTAAACGGACATTTCTTCGAGAAGTCTGTCAGCTTATATTAAGGGTCTAAGCCTTTGGTAGATGTTTATGCCAACGAAGGGAGGCATCTAGTTTCGAAACTGTCCGTCACTTCGTCAATGCGTAATTCCGCACTTTTTCTACAATACGCACAATTATGTGTCCAGTGTTATTAAGCAGGGCCATCCGAGTAAGATGGACAAATATCGTGTTTAACATATTTTAATGAATGTTTTATCGTTTTCCTCAGCATACCATGTAACTACACAATTATTGCTATATATAACATCATGTTTGTTGAACAAATACTCATGTGATCAATGGCGAAATATACTGAGACAAAAACACCTGAAAACATAGACAATAATTAAGAAACACAAGGTCATAGCGTCTTTTCCGCCGCCAGGTAGGAAAGTCGATAGGTGCTTTGAATTACGTTAAGATTATCCCGGTACAGGCCAACACATAAGCTACGAAATATGTTTCTTGCTCCCTTTAAACATCACTAATTCGAATAAAACATATGTAACGTGACTTATTTGACGCAATTCTTGCGAAAGACAGATGTTTTTGCAAAACCTTGCCGATTAATTTGACAAAAACATATCAATTTATTTTCTATGCACGAATCCGATTTACAACATCCTATAAATAAATTTCATTAGGATTTGTCTCGCACTCAGCTTGAATACTGGAAAAGCGATAGGATGGGTTTGAACCAAAATACACCGTCGTGTTAGACATGTGCAATATGCCATTCAGAAGAGATCAGTACGCTTTCTTACATTCATCAATGAAATTTCTTAAATCGTCATCTTAATTACTGAAATCTAAATGCCTTGGAATCTATTGTTGTTTTTAATTTGTTTTGTTGGTGAACAAACAACGTAATCGGCATAAGTCGTGGTTATACTAATTATGATGATACTGACGGTTTTTATATTAATATTAAATATAAATTATTATAATAATGATTGCACTAATTATTTTGAAGATGAGGATGACGATGACCATGTTAATTGATGTTGGTGATGATGATGATCAACATTAGGACAAAAATCTTTGTTGAAACTTTAATCATAGCACCAAATAGCTTATGAAAAAGGTTAATATCGTTAATTGCATTCTTTGATACCAGAAGCCATGGAACCAACGAGAAACAGAAGCTAATAAAAAATAAACCAATATAGAAATTCCTTTGGCATCTTCGTTGTGTTTCCATGTGCATGATTTCCGTTCAATAAATAGCTCATTTGTTTAAATGACGTTGAATGTGTTACCGAATTGTGATTGTTAGCATTGGGATATTTTTGGGAAACACCGTTATATTATCAAATTAAAACATGACACTTTATTGAGTGCAAGTAATGTCTGTTTCAGTAATAATTATGCAAAACAAACTTGAGACGCTCATTATATGAAGGTGGCATTTACTATGATAAGATGTCACTTATGTTGTTGATGATTGTGTCAATGGTGACTGAGGATCAAGATTATAAAACATTTATCATACATTTAAATACCTAAAACCCATGATTTGAAACACTATGGACATACATACCTTTATGAATATTGAGACAACTGAATTTAATTCGCAATTACTTACTTGTATTAGGTGAACAGGATTACCGAGCTGACACTAAAGCCTGTTTGTGATCCCACCTATCCTGATGTCAGCCAAACATCGGCCGGAGTTGAACTAAAATACGTGATATTTGGATTAATATTTCAGCAGCAGTATCGTAATAGCATCCAAATGTATTGCAAAAAAAAATCAAATTAAACAATCATTGTATCTACTCTCTAAGTAACGGTTGAATTATGAATAGCGCAAAAGAGTGCATACGTGCATGTTATTGAAATACTTTCTTTCAACGTTAAATAAAGTTATCAACTACCTGCATAACTTGTAAATACTAACGTAGTCTGTATTCTCATGGACGCCGAGCTATGGTTTGTTATTTAGATATATACACATATATGTTTGTTTTATTCGTTATGTTTATTGATAGAAACACTTATGAAGAAATGATATCAAACACAACGTTTTAATAAACCAACACATTCGGTGACCTAAATTTTTAGTGAATCCTGTGTTGTATTGAAGTTTATAATACAATAATCCGGTGAAATCGCCAGCTCGATATTTCCATCCCCATCAGTTTCATCTCACCTGTTGAGTTCATAAGCATTTCAAGGAACAAACAGAGTCGATCACATGGCGATAAGCCCTCAGTTAAAGAACATCTTACAATATTTTCGTTTCCCTGGGCCTAATGACGTCTTCCTCAAATCTCGAGATTAGCCATTTTTGACATTATCTCGTAATACATCATGTTTATATTTTTCCAATGAAACCCCAGGGAGGCGAAAATAGCCCCGTCAGTCTCGAACGATACTTCACGCGTGCTTATATTGTGTTTCTTGGGAATATAAATTATTTTAATCGCACAGAAAATATGTTTCAGTTGTTGATTCAAATGAAGCTTCGGAGGCTGAAACCTTATATTCGTTATTTTGTGTATTATTTGATTGAAGGCAGATGGAAGACAGAATCAGGAGTAGTGGTAATGAGTGATACTTTTAATACAAATTTAATGACATTTTATAAAATATAAAATATAAGTTTGATTAAAAAAACAACATTCAATTTAAGCGTAAACTTGTGTTGACGCCCTAGTTGTTAGCATGGATGTTTCAATATTCATTCCTAACTTGCAAATGTTCAATGTTATTTGTAATGAACGTGTCAAAAAGGATTCTTTTATCTCAGACAAGTCACTCAAAACATAAAAAGCACGTATTAAAATATTAAATGGAACAAGATTATGTCAATCTACGTGTTTATGAGGAGTGATGCATTTGCATTAAACATCAATGAGTTTAATCCAGTTCCATGAATATTTTTCACATGTATAGTAGGAGGGACCGTTTATGTTTGGCTTTTCTGTAGCAATAAAATTAATTCATACGGGATAGGCAAATGTAGACGCAACAGAGATGTGTTCTTTCCTAGCTCAAACACGTTACAAACGTACTAAATTAATAGCAGTACTACCAACACTCAAACAACCACTGCAATACAGCTTTGTAACAAGTACAGCTGGTTAACATAAGAATATGAAATATATCATAATCTTGGTATGATGGATACGTATACGCTGAAAGAATCACCAGCTATTGTCAATGATTTATTAAGCTTTACATTTAAGGCGCATCATATACTTTGTTTGAAATGCAGGATACGTAGAAGCATCATACGACTTACATGGTAAATGTGTTAACGCCAAATAGTGACATACTGGATGTATTATACACGGAGTTTCTAATACTTCTTAATAAGTAAAAGCACATGCAATTGTCATATTCAGTACGGTGAACTTTATGTAATGGCAGTTGTTCTACTTCCTTTAATAATAACTGTTTTAGAATGTTCTCGGATTGTACCGACGGATCTGTAAAATGCTCCCAATGCCCAAAACTGTATATTCATACTACACACGAACACTCAAATTGCACATAAACGCGTCTTATCTTACAGAGAAACCGTTGAAAGCAAAACGTTAACCGAGTCAACAATATCGATTTATGGCTTAAACCAATAATTGAAATGCCTGCATAACAATTCAACGAAGTATTTGCATATATACATCTTAATAATGTCATTTGGGCTTTTTTGTTCACCCTGCATTACGTTTTATTCCTTCCCGGTATGCGTTACGATGATCTGCGGTGTGTACTTTATGATGCTAATTTCTCAAATCGTGTGCGCAAGAAGGAATTTAGTTGATAAATGTTTTTGCGTCATTTAATCTTGCCCCAAAAGGTTGTTATTCGCTGACTATGTTGCATATTAAGCCATCGAGCTGCTGAGATGTGTGTGTTTTGAATGTCAATATAACGATATTGCGTGGTGCAAGTTCATATTAAATTAGTATTCGTATCATTGGTTATGGTTGTGATTGTAAGTGTTTTATCTCCCTTTCTATAGCAATTACTTACTAATAACGGACTACGCTTTAATCTTTCGATTACGCCTTTTTCCAAGTCAAAGGCATGCATAGTTGTTATAAAACACCTGTTATACAAGAACAGGCTCAAACAGTTAAGTGTACAGTTCTCCTCAGCCTGTGGATCTGGGATATTTGGTATTCGGTACTTGTGAATAATTATGTTTTAATTGTTTTATAATATATTTCTGGTTGTTCTCGCATTAGTATTGGGTCATCCCACACAAGTGAAATATAGGGTAAACGTTACCAACCATGTTTGCAATCAATCTGCAAAAGGCATGTCAATACCTAACATTTAAAGCCGGCCGAAGTGATGTTGGTATATTTTCCAATTTTTGTTATGTGTCGCAAAAAAAAAGTGATTATGAGTCAAACAATGATGGTATTTATGTCAGATGTGCAAAACATTTGATCAAAATCGGTCAAGAAATTCCCAAATTCAGTACAAACAAAGGGCTTTTAGACATGGACATGAAATGATCTAAATTTAAACACGCGCGGGTAACATGTAAAACCACGTGACCATTGCATCATTGTTTGCAACGCCATTTGCCATGGAGAAACCGTGTGAATTAGTAGATCTTCTTTGTTTTAAAAAGCGCGGAAGTGGAAATCACATGAAATTGGCGCTCACGTGACCCAAAGCGTGCATACGTCACAGGTTAATAACGGTCTTGAGCATTCCGTTATGTACATGAATAGGTTTCGTATTTTTGATGCTTTTGGCATTTATTGCACAATTTTTGCGAGAATCAGTAGGGAAGATTTAAGCTTTAGAATGTATCTGACGAATACTGATCAATTCAAGTCAGTTAAGAAAACCAAATTGTTGTGAGAAATATCAACTCGGCGGGCTTCAAAGGTTATAGAAATGCTTTGTTCTTAAAACAGAAAAAGTATGTGTTACCAGTCTTAAACAAATTTTTGGTATGTATAGTCACACACATCGTATGAACAGGATTTAAAGATTAATGTGGCTCTCATCTTTTGGTAACACCTGTGTGCCTAAACCGTTTTGATGTTTCTTTATCTTTGTGCTGCAAAGGGCAGTTTGACTTTAATGTCTTAATCTGCAACAACGATAAAAAAAGTCACACAATCACGCATCTGCGTGCACAACCGCAATGGACGAATATAGATAATTAACAAGCGATCAGATGTAGTTTCATATTTTTATTTAGACGTTTCTTAGTCCACATTTATTCACGTATTTGGAGATACGAATTGTNCATTGTTTACAACGCCATTTGCCATGGAGGAACCGTGTTATTTAGTAGATCTTCTTTGTTTTGAAAAGCGCGGAAGTGGAAATCACATGAAATCGGCGCTCACGTGACCCAAAGCGTGCATACGTCACAGGTTAATAACGGTCTTGAGGATTTCGTTATGTACATGAATAGGTTTCGTATTTTTTATGCTTTTGGCATTTATTGCACAATTTTTGCGAGAATCAGTAGGGAAGATTTAAGCTTTAGAATGTATCTGACGAATACTGATCAATTCAAGTCAGTTGAGAAAACCAAATTGTTGTGAGAAATATCAACTCGGCGGGCTTCAAAAGTTATAGAAATGCTTTGTTCTTAAAACAGAAAAAGTATGTGTTACCAGTCTTAAACAAATTTTTGGTATGTATAGTCACACACATCGTATGAACAGGATTTAAAGATTTATGTGGCTCTCATCTTTTGGTAACACCTTTGTGCCTCAACCGTTTTGATGTTTCTTTATCTTTGTGCTGCAAAGGGCAGTTTGACTCTAATGTCTTAATCTGCAACAACGATAAAAAAAAGTCACACAATCACGCATCTGCGTGCACAACCGCAAAGGACGAATAGGGATAATTAACAACCGATCAGATGTAGTTTCATATTTTTATTTAGACGTTTCTTAGTCCAAATTTATTCACGTATTTGGAGATACGAACTGTGCTCTCTTTCTTTTTCATATTTGCTGTAAGAGTTTAAATATCGTTGAACCCAAGATGTAGATGTACAGTCGTTGAGTTATTAAGTACGTTATACACAGCTACACTTGCATCGTCTCACCCCACGTATCTAATAATAATTATTAAAATGTATAAGCTTATGCAACTTTTAAATGCAGGTTAATGATGCTTCTAAATGGTGGACATTTTAAAAAACCATCCCCCCCCCTTTGTCAAATAAGTCGACAAAACGGCAGTATATTGAAATCAACGTAATCACAGTTGTTCTTCTTCCTTGAAATGTAAGTGTTATTTTTGTGGCATACTTATTATAGGTGAATAGTGAGTATAGATCCATCGACAGCTATCATAACGTTGTTATTGTATGTGATATTAATAAAATGTGACTTTTTCTGTTTGTTGTAATGATTCGATATTTTATTCACAATATGCTTATTTAAATCCAGTTGTAAAAGATATGGAGGACATTGATCCACACCAGTAAGAACTCAATTTACTGAACCGTTTGTAACACTTATTTGTATAATAAATTGTGTACAATCATGTGTAATATCATTTGTGCAATCATATTTACAATGACGCAAATTGATAATCGAATTAATAAGTGGTATAATAGAAGGTATATGATACATGAACTGCTTTGAAGCTGTTCTAGAAGCTAGATGGAACAAATTACCAATACACTGCACTCAGGACGTGAACGACTTGCTCTTGCGGATTTTCATATTTACCTGCTAGCCGGGTTGTTGTTAAACATTCTGAAGAAATATATAAAGTACATGCGTAGCCTGCATTCTAGTAAATAGTAATTTACTTAAGTGCACACAATAACGAATACCAATGAGGCAGATCTAAGTAAAAACACGTAGGTTTTGTTTAACAAACTGGTTTCTAATTAAAATGAATATATGGCATTAAATTTAATTCATTTGGTGTTCTGCACTGCACTGATCTGAAGTGATGTGGTACGCTGGGCTACATCGAATATGAGTATGCTAGCCGAGCGGGTGGAGCATATTTTAGCCGCAGTTTCGGACCATCCGAATGTTAATTAATACTTATTATACGTTATTATAATTTACAACTTGAATAAACTCACAAATTATTCGACGCTTTTCTTAAAATATAGTATTTTCAGAACCTTGAATCTTTCACCTTGAACTATACTCCTAACGGACACATCCCTAAAAATGCCACATTTATCTTTTAACATGAACATCTTATCTCATCAGTAGCAAAATAACAGGATAGCTTCGAGAACTGTCATTGTTGATATTTGCCAAAAACATCCTAACCATGTTTCTTTCCGGTCTCCAAAAATGATGTACTATGTACCCTTACTCATCGCCTTAGTGGCTTACATGCATATTTGATGAGAGTATGACGGAAACTAAGTGTTATTGTATAGAATCATATTTACATTCATTAAATGTTGTTGTATACATCAATTTCAATAATAATGGCAATGTTGATTTTGATAATCTAGATACAACTGCTGCTGTTGGTGATACCGATAATTACATTGGTAGCATACGTATAGATGTTTGTAGAAATATTAACTGATACCTGTTTATAAAGGCTTATTTATAACATCACATTAACTCTGGAGAAGGTATTCATGTGTCTCATTGCAACCAACACACGATGAATAAAATTCCACAACAAATATTAAGCTGGAAATGGACGTAAGTGTAGCCTGCTGACATTTTTCATTTGTGGGGGGAGCTGATTTCCATATAGTACATGGCGCATTTTGGTAAACATTTACACTGGCTGTTCTTTTTCCATTTCTTCATCAATAGGTGTTTGGTAGTTGTCACTGGCTCATTATAGTATCTATTGCATTTGGGAGGTTGTTTAGCTCTCCTTGTATACCAAATGATCTTGTGTTCACCGTTCGACTGCAACCCGTAGCACGTTGGATAGTATCCATATGTGTCATGTCATAGCTAATCAGTGGTTATGACCTAGTTTCCGGCCATCTGTGCAGTTCATCAGTAGAACAGAAAGAAAATGCATTCACACATTTTGTAATGGAAAACGAATATTCGGATAAAATGCTAAATGGCAAAGTCAGACAAGTCATGAATACCAGATACAAACACGTGCACTAAACATAACAACATTAACACATGAGTAAAAAAAAAAATATTAATTTTAAATACTATTAACGAAATCGGTTGAAGGGCAAACAGGATGAAAACATGCATGGACAAACTGATAAATAGTGGTCAAACAAGTGAAAACGTTAGGCATATTTGATATTATGAACTTTACTGAACAGGAATATATTCTGGTCTGTTACTATTTTTATTGATTTTCAAAATCATTTTCATTTCCTGTCTTGTTACTTTGTCGATGACACACTTTCTTTGTTTAATTCTGGTCCTTACATCAAACGAAGATGCTAAATAAGTCATTCAGTGTGGCCTTGTATCTGAATTATTCCATCTTTAGGATGGATGTGGTGAAGGGGACAAGCTATCTGGTTCTAAATTTGTTCTTTGCGCAGAAATATTATCTATAACAACAACAATAATAATTACATAAAATGCATAAACATCAATTACATAGAACAAAATCCAGATGAAACAACCATTATTTTGGATGGAAGTTATAAAAGTCCACGTGATGGCTTACTGAGAGAACATTGTTAACGAAACGTTTATTCGAGTCAACAATGGTGATTTGTGTCTCGAAACAGTAATTATGATGAATATTAAACAACGCAATTCTGTATTTGAATATGCGTTCTAATTATGTAAGTGCGCTTTTTACACCCTGCATTACGGTTTATGCCTGAGATGCATTACGATGATCTGGAGTTCGAACTGCATGATGCTTATTTGTCGTATCTTGTACGCAAGAAGGAATTTAGTTCATATTTGTATTTACTTCATTTCATCGTGCCTCCGAAAGTTATTATTATGCTGCTTTGGTGCATGTTATCTTTAATTGCTTTTTAATTTGAACAATAATGCTAAAAGGTTAATTTGTATTTACACTTGTATGCTAGAGATTACTTCCAGTGCAAAGTGTTAGGTATCGAGACGTCATCGAACCGGTTTAAACCCCACATCGTTGCATTGACCGTTCCAAGGAGGTTACCCGAGGTTTAATAATTGTAAAGCTGTATGTCTTGTTGAATGTATTAGATGTTCTAATCATAAATTAAATGTTGAAATAGGTAGACAATCAAC
Organism: Dreissena rostriformis; assembly: GCA_007657795.1. Lineage (NCBI taxonomy): Eukaryota > Metazoa > Mollusca > Bivalvia > Myida > Dreissenidae > Dreissena > Dreissena rostriformis. The sequence goes on from VMBQ01002194.1 coordinate 174,370, forward strand.
TATTATATTTGATGACAGTCTTTGTTATTTTTGTCTTGATACAAATAATATACGTGTTGGTGATTGTGAATTTCATGCATGTTTCCATCGTTTAAAATATAAAGAAATCCGTACCCCATATCTCTTTAATTGGTTACATGGTGGAAATTCAGTATCTGATTTTTAGTCATGAATGGGATAAACTTATGATCAAATTACACAGAAAGTCACAACCTTTGTATACCATCTGTTAAACAACATCAATTTATAACTTTGTATTTATATGTAGATCATTTTAGTAACAAAGTTAGAAACAATTTAGTGAATTAGTAACAAGTAGTTTCAATGCAACTATGTGAATGTATATTGCTTGTGTATATTGTGTATTATTGGGCCGGTGGCCTTTATTTACTTAAATAAATTGTTTGAGTTTGGGTATCGTCCTGTATTGTATGGGTACTGAGTCACATGCCTTTATTAAAAGACAAGCGTTGGTTAATATAATTTCTTTCTTGATAATGTTTCTGGAGTTGTATTATTCATCTATATTTATGTTAAATGTTGTGCTGTATGTTTAGTCAGGTATTTGTACACGCAATTGGTCACGTCCCTGAAATAAAAGACAAGTGGATGTTAACAATAATTTATGTCCTGATAATTGTTCTGGAATTTCATTACCCTCCTATATAAGCCTAATTATACAATTAACCATTAGGCAAAAGGCGTTCCATCTGATAAATAATGTTATAAATAACTCTATTGAGAATCAATTGGTTGATTAAGTGACTACTTTTATTGGCATGGGATGGTTATTAAGCTTCATTACAACTTCACAAACAGGTAAAAATGATCCTGACACATAATTACGCGTAAACTAACAGGATGCTAATTAGCTAAGTAATAAAAGATAATTGCCTACATGTGGGACTGGAATGGATTTTTAAGGACTCAAAGCAGCATGTAATGTACTCAGCAATAGCGATTCGCTATTCAACAGAATGGCTACCGAGATATAAGTGTTTTTAATGTCAATAAAACAAAATAACATGGTTCAAATGCATATGAAATTTGTATTCGTATCGTTGGGTATGGTTGTGACTTTAAGTATCTTACTACCCTGTGTATACCAATGACTTATATATACTCAAACAGTAAAAATGGTTAGTATTCTTCATGAAAATGTTTCATAACAGTAAAACGTGTTCTGTTTATTAAACGAAAAATTCCGTATCCGATTAGTAATCACCTCCCAGATATTTTATATTGCAAACCTAAATCTTACATCTCAATAAGACACACAGATTAATCACGTACAACGCTTTCATTATTATGTTTCACCGTTTTCCTAGGTCAAATGTATAAATAGTTGTTATAAAACACCTGACATGCAAAGAGTGTCTCCAATAGTTCTCTTTTTGTTTTTTGGGTCTATAGAACAGGGAAATGTTATTCACGGTACTAGTAAATTATAAGTATTAAATTTGTTTATATGACTGGTTCTATTCGCAATAGTATGGGTTCATCCCAAACAAGTGCAAATATAGGGTACACGCATAGATACCAACCATGTTTGCCATTAATTTACAATTGGCATGAGACTATCTAACATGAAAATGTTATACAAATTTCTTGTTTGATAATACACAGAAAGTATGTGTAACCAATCATTAACAAGTATTTAATATGCACAATCATACGCATCGAATGAAAAAGAATTAAAGATAAATGTGGCTCTCATCATTTGATTCAAACAACACTTCGTACATGTGTGCCTGTTAAGTTCTGAAGTTTCTTTTCGTTTTCTTTGCTGCCAAGGGCAAAGTAACCTTTGCTATCTTCGTCGTCTGTAATAACGATAAAACATCACACAAACACGCATCTACATGTTGTACAACCGTAATAGACGAATAGGTACAACTATCAACCAATCAGTTGTTTCATATTTTGTAATTATACGTTTCTTATTCGTCATTTATTCACGTATATATAGATAGATAAGAAATGTACGATGCAAAAAACATGTGCGCACTAGAAAGTAAATTGCTGAACACTGTCGTTTATAAAATTGACAGTGACCAACTGCATACACAAGCTACTATAATAATGCATATGGCATCTATGTTAAAGTTTACAACTTTTTTGAGATGAATATCAAATCGAATATCCACGTTATCCAAGTTTAAACATTTGTGCCATTATCTGTGTATGTGGCGGAGAAATGGACACCATTTTTATATGATAACTGGAATATGTTTTTTTTACATGTTTAACAATTTGTGACCATGTATAATAAGACTTATTTTGTTATGACTTCAACCATTTACGGATCACCAACAGCAAAACACGTGTAAGTACAGCTGTAATCAGCTTAACTTAACTTAATTGAATAAGTGGCTCATTTCGGCAATTTCTAATAACCTTCATTATATTATTATATCCTATAGTTTGCAGTTAATGCTTTTTATTTTGTATAAACTCGAAACATATTACAACAATACACAAATACAAAGCATAGCAAACTGTACCATAATCTCTGTTTTCGCTATTCCAAAACTTATTAAACAAGAGGTCGGATTTTGAAAGTACCTTAAGAAACCAAAATACCATACCCCCAAACCCTTATGCGGTGAAGTGAATCTCTTTACTTTGACATTGAACAAACGAAGTTATACACATTGCGTGAAACTATTTAGCATTAGAGGAAAGAAGCTGAAATGAAGATAATAACACCCCTGATACTTATTGGCTTAGCTGAACCTCTTCAGGTAACAGAGCAAGTGGCTCGTTCGGCAATTTCTGATTACCTTATTGCGGGGATGGTATGAATGATCATGACATCATACACCCAGTAGGCAAACTTAGGTTGCATTTTGTGAAGATAAACCCTGGTATCAATACAGCTATTAAGTGATCCTAGTTTACTAAACTTTCTTACTCTTCATTTAAAAATGAACTTAATAATGCTTATGTTTAATGTAGTATGACCATATCATTATATTAATTTTTAATGTACGTGAATGCGTTATCTGTATTAGTTTATGACGGTTTGGCGTCGATCAGGATAAACTATAAGATACAAACTTAAACATGCATGTAATGTGTTAGTTGTGCCTTTTGGGAGAGGTTTCAAATAACATTAATAACAAGTGTAACCTTGATGACGAGATAGACATTTGTATTTGATTTGTTACTTTAAGTACACGGGCCTAACTGTACGACACATATAAGTGTGCTTTAACACATTGTGTTGTTGTTTTTTAAACAGAACATAATTTTATTAGACATAAAAGTTTCAGTCTCTAGTATTAAACAAAATGATAAAAACAATTTAACTGTTTATTTTCAGACATTGCATTTACAGCGATCATATATATTCATATGTTAACATGAAAGTGCACATAACACTAAGCTAGACTTTGAATACAAATCATAACAGATGAAGTAATGAATGATAGATGGTTAGCATGATAAAAATAATGATGGTAATGAATCATGAGTGAAATGAATGACAATTAAAAATGGTGGTATGTTTGAATCGCATGACAAAAACATATACAATTGAAAACATATTTAGAAGAAATATTAACAAAGTTGCCTTTACAAATATATATTTTTGGATCGTAACTATTCTAACACGACTAGTATTTATTTATCTCAGTTTACACCGTATGCACTTTTGCTTACCGTTCGGTCGTAAACCGGAACACTTCGGATACTAGGCATGTGTGTCAAGTCATTGCTAAAGAGCTGGTATGATATATTATCTGACGCCCTTCGCAAACATCATCTCACACAAGCAGAACGGACATGCATGCATTAATTCGTGGTAATGTATATCTAATGTGCAGATATAATGCTATGTTATGGCTGTGTATTATTTAACTCAGAGGCCAATAAATTGATTTATGCAATAGATCCACGGTTTACTGTAAGGAAACGTTACCATGATACAAGCACATGTTGCAAACAAAATGCATTAACACACACAAACGAGTAAGAAAACAACACTGGAATACGTATATTATAACAATCGTGTATGTGTGCTTTACACAGTAAAGGTGCTTAACTATTTTTAGAATAATTATTTTACTTTTAATAACAAAATAAGATAAAGTGTGTCTGAGTTTCAAAATTGAATGCATATTGCTGATATACGTATTGTAATGCACACGGTAACAATTAATGCCAGAGCTTAATAGTAAATGATAAATAAAATACTTCTTTATCCGAATGTTTTCGTAATTACAACTTTTCGAAGGCAACATGTATTAAACTACCTTTCGAATAGCCAACTATTTATTCACAAAAATCTTTCAGTTTAATAAAAATATTGTTATAAATAGATATGTGAATACTCAATTTGTTGACGACTTCAATTGGCATATGATGGGTTATATTGATGCATTAGACATTCTCAATCAAGTAATAAGCAAATGACCTTAGCAAATAGCTACAGACAAATTGTATCAATGGGTCGTATGAACAAATCTACACCGAATTGTGAGGATTTCCGAAATGTACATGAACGTATTTTCGACTTTACAGCAGAAACTTATTTGTTATTGCATACAACTCGAATTTCATTGATTTTCTGGTTCTACTTCTTCTAAACGATTTCTGTATTTTTTTGTATTTATCAACCTTTTTCAGTTATATGTTTTCCTAAAAAACAAATGAAGATTTTGTTGTCTCCAGCCTCTTGGTAATGTTTTATGAAATTCTTGCCAATTATAACACGATCATTGTTTTTGTTACTATATTCAACATATTTCTGATTTATTTTACAGGACCATCATGTCATCTCAAACTGATGCCATTTAGCGTTACATAGATTAAAATAATACCACAGTTATATAACACTCTTCCAAATGTAAAATGGGTATACGTCCGATATTCGTCACATGTATACACTCATATACACTTTTATATATTAAACTTGTATGTGTACAACATGGAACCCAAATAAAAAAATAATACGGGCAAAAGCCCGAAGGGCGTTGACCGTTAATTTGTATCACTTTTCTGAAATACAAATTTACTTATCTGATAGTCTATTGAAGTAAAATATTTCCTGCCTGCGTGACGTCATCTATTTTCGCGATGCAAAATCATAGACCGCTGGAGCAACATAGACACTTCGACGAACGCTATATCACACAAATATGCATACCCCAAGAAATATTACGTTATGGAAGTCAGTATTGTGTAGCGAATTGTACTCTGTATTCTTGCATTACATGTTTTTCACCGTAAAAATACGCTTTTTTGTTATGCTTCCGGTTTCCTTTTTCCCGGCCTTAAGCCGTTAAGGGGAAAAAGTCATATTCCACAGACTGGTTTACTACAAAACGCAATAACTTTCGGCAACATAATTTTCGTCAATATAACCCGTCTAAAATGTATTGCATAAATCTAGATTTCTTTTGAATGTATTTGCTTTGATCTATTTGATTTATGATTGTTATTATTATCCTGATAAATCAATAAACGCTTGTTTAAAAATAATGATTTTTAAAACATTATTGTCGGCATCGGTATTCTCGCGGTATTTCAAATGCGCCACCCTACAGTACGTGCTTTTTACATGTCAGAGCTCGTGACACAATTTGCATTCGCTCCCAGAAAGCAGTTTTACATGTGATCATTAGCAATAATCTGTTAAGTTGCGGTTGAAATCCATCAGAAACAAGTTTATTTACAAAAAGTATCGATATTGCGATTTAACTGTTTTGTATTTTAGCTTAGTTTCAACGTGTTTACACCTCGTCTGCTCTCACTTTGTCGAGGTTACATATCACTATATACAGATAAGGCTTAAAACCCCTAAATCTAATACTGTTGGATTTTCGTACCAAAATATTCCAGATTGTTCAAAATTAAACAAAAAACTGGAATTTACAAAACGCCTGCATCATTTATCAAATTTTAAGATTTGTGTTCACAGTTGGTTTTCCATTTTTAGAAGCTGTTCTGCCAAGCACTGGGCATCAAACAAGCCATTCTATTGAGCAAAACTGACAGTTTTGGTTTCCAGAAATCAACAAAGGAGGGATTCCTGAACAATCAAAGTTTCCATGTAATGAAGTTTTTAGCCATGGTGATCTTGTTAATTGGTTCTGTAGGTTTACTTCAAAGGAACATATGCGAACTTTTATAGAACTTTGTAGAGTCTATATCTGTCTGCCTGTAAACAAAAATCAGCTATCACATTATAAAGACGTATGTGCAAACTTTGTCAATGGGTTGTTAAATTAACGATTTGAAGGCAATTAACATGTTGAAGAAAAGCGNAATAACCTGTTTCCTGGGTAGGACCAGTACTTGGCATCTTAAGGGTGATCTAAAGAACACTTCCACTTAAGGGACCAATGCCGAGACCCCTAAGTCACTAAGCGGACACTATATCTACTACGCCGCAGCCACCGAACCAGCTTTAAATTCCAGAGGCTGAAAAAGCACACAATAATAAGATATTAAATGTTAAAGCTTGGCAGATGTAAAACGCTTTTTTTTCATTAAGCAAAACAAATGATTTATTTTGGCTGAGTTACTTTATTATTGAAACAATTATAATGTTTTGTACGCAATAATGTCCAAATATTTATTACGATACGTGGATATCAAATAAGCTTTTGCCCGTAAATTAGGTAGCACCTATTATCATATTATGTTTTTATTAATATTTATAATAATACACTATTAATAAAAAATATATATAAAAAGGTGTAATTACTAATTAGATAAAAGCTAAAAAATCATGGAAAGTTATATGTATTGTAAGGACATCTCTTTTAGTTCAAGTACATTTCGCCACACATTTAGTTACAAACTAACTTTCTAATCCAGATTACCAAATATTTTCTTATTGAATACCACAAATAGCATAAATAGGTGACCACATCTTGTTTTGAAATATGAATATATAATTATATATTTGTTAAGCTCTTAAAAAGATAACGTGTGTACATAAATCATCATACAAATCATGTGACTATAATCTTAAGCTTATTGAGGCCTTTATCATTTGGTTCAAACTAAATTAACACCTGTTCACCATACATGTTTAGATTTGTTCTGTTATCATTTCTTCAAAGGGTGCGGTTACCGCGCTTCCATCGTAACAGGTATCTAAAACAACGAACAAACGTTACTAAACCAAGCATAAACACAAGTTTGAAAATCAAATAAACATAAATGGCGTATGCACCCTTTATATTTAAATGTTTTAATGAATATAAATAATAGAATGTACATTTATTGTTGCAATTAGTTTAACTCAATTTCAATTTTAATGAAGGACTGCATGATGTTGTATCATATGTATAGGATATTGAGTAATGAACACTACCTTTATATGTAGAAGTTGTAGCTCCATTGACATTCTTAATATTTTTAAAGTATTTACATGTAATAATAATACGTGAGTGTATGTGACCGTCTGTGTATTAAGGGCAAACGGCAAAACACGATGAAGCACAGTTATGAAAATCGCCATTGTATTAACTTTTCAAGAGCTAATAAAGAAACTATTAAAAACATATGCAACTAGCTTAACATATTCAGGTAAGTTCGAAAGTGGCTCGTTTATCGATTTCTATTTTCAATCATTTGGGGGTGGAAAAGACTATTCTGCCATCAGAATCCAGTACACGGGCGCAGCTTTCATTTGTAAGACGTTATATGCTCAGAAATAAGCGTGTAGTTTCTTGAAAAGTGATCTATTTCAAACTCAAGCAAAAACATATCAAACTTGTTGTCCTTTTTTGCGAACGACATACGGTTGTGCTGTCATTAATGAACCTCAATGATTTTATACCAATATCTCTTTAAAATGTCAATGTATTTTTATGCATGAATCTGATTGAGGACACCACATCAACGAATTTCAACAGCGTGTGTCTCACAAACACAGTACTACGCGAAGCTGCTTGACTGAGGTTAAAGAAAGATAACGTAATATCCTAATTAACTGTATTCTTTAACAAACAATAATGACATTTAAACGAGCTCAAATGCTGTCTTTAGGTTCATTACTCAAAATGTTCACCGAGTGAACGACTTTCATTGCTTTGACGTGTAGTGTTCGTGTTTGACGTGTAGTGTTCGTGTTTGACGTGTAGTCTTCGTGTTTTGTAAATATCGATGACGAGGACCGGCATTGGAATTTAAATACTAAGGATTATAACGGCAATGTTCAGCTACTGCGGGTATGACGATGGTCATGATGATAATGATAGTGATAATAATGAGTTTCAGAATGATGGTGATGGTGGGGGTGGTGATAATGATGATGATGAGAGTAAAGATGTTGATTTTGATATAACAATTATACTATGATGAGGGTATCACAATAAAAATGGTGATAATGATGCTGGTAGCGTTTATAATATATGCTATTAAAAAAACGTTATGATTTGACGGAGGATGAGGGCGATACTGGAGAAAATCGTTGATTACACTACAGCTATTACACCATATCACTGCCTGAAAAGGATACATATATATTTTTATAATTAAAACCAGAACCCTTGCAACATCCGATCAACAGAAGATTAAAAATATCAAGCGGTAAATGGTAGTTGCGTTGGCATATCTGATGTTCTTTATTGGACACAATTCTCTGTTCGTATATGTTATGTTATCGGTGGTATTAGCTAATAGTTATCTGTCGATACATCATTGTATCATTCTATTAAAACATAACTCTTTATTGAATGCTAGGTATGTCTCTTCCGCATACTAATTATACCGATCATACCACATTCTGAATATTGTCTTAAGGTAGTGTTCTTGAAATAACGCGATTATTTGATGAGTGTAGTTGCGGATGGTATATGATATGATGATGATAAGGTTGTTCATTATTCTGTTGTGAAGACGAGGCAGAAGAGGATATAGTTAATAATAGCATTTTTAAAGACGCTGATGTTGTTGAATGAAGTTTAATGACCGCGTCGAGGGTTTATCACGATTATATAAAATCTCTTAAAAATAAAATTTGATATGATACATAATGTATAATATTTCTAAGATATTTTACTACATACAGTAACGTCCGCGTTTTCATATTAGGTATAAAGCAATAATTTTAAATAAGCAAACATTTCAAGAGCCTTTATTGGTGGGCGTTATCTGTGTTGCTTTGAAGTTCATAATCCCATAATACATTTAAATTGCCGTCGTGATTAATTCGTGATTAAAATTTAAGTTTCATTGGGGAAAAAAAGCATCTCCATGTACAAACAGAAACCGATCCCCCAGTGATGCGCCATGAGTTCTAGAACATCCCAAAATGCCTCCTGATCACCGGGAATTAATGACGTCATCAAAACATCTCGAGATAACCATTCTGACAGTATCTCGTCATACATCATGCGTATATAATTTCAATGAAACCCAAGGGATGCGAAAATAACCCCGGTCTGTCTCGAACGATTTAATATACATGTTTACAGTGTGTATGTTATGAATAAAAATTAATAATCGCAAATAACAACAAATTCCAGAGCTGTGTTGTTATGTTTCCATCCATAGCTGATTACCTTGAAAACCCTTTTTAAGCGTTATTTCATTTTTCTTACAGCTGCATAAGACAGACACATAAGTAGCGATAAGGAGTAATACATTCAATATAAATTATGACATTTATTCTAGAAGTGATATCTGTTTAATTAAAAATATATTGCAATATTAGTTTAATGTTGTTTTAACGCCATATCTGGTTGTAATGTTTCTTTTTTAATATTCAATTCGAACAAACGCACTATGTAATGTGCCATGAGCATGTCAGGAAAAGAATACCTTTACATCATAGTAGTCGTTCAAAAAGGAAACGCATCGGCTTGTGCAAATATGCGTGTCTAATGGCGTTGCTGTACTTGCATGAAAGACTATTGAGTTTAATTCAGTCCCATACAAATGTTCTATAAAGTAAGGCGTGGTTAGAAATCTCATAAAGAATTAAAATACGCCGCGAAACGGCTACCTATTAATGAGTGTAGTAATATGTTATATCGATATATAGGAATAATTAACTACAGAACATTAAGGTGAGCAAAATTCTTGTCTCCTGGTCGTTGATGTCAGACAAACGACCAACTTCCTACACAATACAGGACAAACAAACACTACGACATTCAAGATATATTATATGGCTCTGGTCAACGGATTGGAACTGTCGATGAAAAGCAGTGGGTTACAAAACCGGGGTAACGGCAGGCCTAATCTCACACTTAGCCCAGCAATAATTAAGAAGGCGAACAATTTGAAAACGTAAACATTACCTAACAAACATAAATAGGAGTAGTGGATTATAGTGTTACCGCATTTGTCCTTAAGTGCCCCATATATATCCATATTCGGAAAGAATATATTTCAAAATATTTCTATAACCATGCGAGTATGTTTAAATATGTACGATTAATGCAAAGCGAAAATAAAACTATTTTAAAAAAGTTGGCGACATACTGCCATAAAGCCTTTTAACTAAGAGACATGTCAATGTCAACAGTTTATAAAATTATCAAGTCGGTTACCTACACAGTACTCCAATTGTTCACATACCCAAGTCTGGTTCAATGTTCATGTATGTGTATATTTTGTGTTGTTGTTCGTTAGTTTTTTAAATATTTAATGTATTGTATAATTGTTGCTTAAGTAATTTTGTCGCATTTATCTCTCTAGATCATCTACATATTTTTTTTCGCATAGATGGTCACAGTTGGGGTATCATTAAATTGAAAAGTGTATATAGATAGTGATACATTATCAGCTTTTCTCAAACCTATATTTCTAAAATTATTTAACTACGAATGAAAAAAGACATACAAGTATAAAGTTGGATTTATGCAATTATATATGTCCTTTATATCAATGTTTTTTTTTTCTTTTAAAACAAACAAAACAACTAAAAGTTGTTTATGTATAAACAAGTAAAATATATTATATTTGATAATTAAAATAAAAAAAAAATATTCACTACGGAAATTTGGTCCAGAAAAATGTTTTTATTATCAGTAAATTCGGTAATAAAATGTCGCGATGTGAAATCGAAAGTACATCGCGAAAGTAGGTGACATAACGATATACACACTATAAATAGCGCAAGTAGATTGATCATTTTATATAAAAAATATATACAATTCAATACGCATGCACAATTTGCATTCCTGGGTTTCGAGTGGTAAAACACTGGTCTACCATTCCAGCGGTCGTGGGTTCAATCCCTGGCCGGGGCACTGGAAATTTCAGAAATGCTTCAAGTGTTTCCCACCCAACTAGAGATGTACTGGTATGAAACCCAGGTAATTCTCGCGTGTATCGGTGCTATACACTGAGCACGTAAAAGAACCAAGGGATCTATTCGCAAAGTGCTAGGGAATCGCACCCGGATTCCTTGTATCTCAAAAACTTATACCCGCTGTCTCTTCAGCAAAAACCAAAGGACCCCATTGGAAATAAGTGCTGGCACTTTCATGGGTTATCCTTGACTGCAAGGTCAAAATACATACAAACAAACATACCACGAGACGCTGATGATCAATCTACCTGCGTTATTTATAGTTAACTGGTAGGTACCTGGTAGACATACCCAGTAAAAAATAAATAAATAAAAAAGTAAAAATAATTTTAAAAAAAAACTTTTTTCAAGTAATGTTTTATACCAGTCGTGATATTTTAATCAATTTAAACTAATAATTGTAAACAAATGCGGCATTTTATAACTTTTCTTTTTTCGTCATTCGTGGTTTACAGTCCCTTTAATGGCTAAGTCAGAAATTCGTGAATAATAGTATTATTATCAAACGCATTTTTCTCAAACTGGCGTTACTTGTGATAAAATAGGAATATGCAAAGCTCAGCAATAAATAGCAATATTAACTCTACAACATCAAGCGTGAGTGTAATAATGATAATGAATGTCAGCATAACGTAATGTTATGTTGTCCTTATCATAATCAACGATTACACATCATTAACCTTTATACAAATATGTTAATGAACACGTCATTAAACGAGTATGTGTAACTAACAGACCGATCAAAAGTTGTTTTCTATATCTTATTAGTGTGTTGGTTCTTCACAATTACGCGGAAACGGAAACCATATTTTGCAAATACATCTGCTTCGAAAGATCTCTGCTTTTGTAGCACCGCTTCATTTATTAATAACAGGCGACAATTTGCACCCAACAACTCGGAACAACATAAACAACATTTTCAAAATGGAATTCATTGCAATTGTTGTGCAAATTTCCCTATTTGAGCTACTCCAAAAACATATTAAAACATAAATATGTGCCTAGCTCAACATGTACAGGTGGTTCATCTGACAATTTCTAATTATCTTCATGCGGGGTAGTAAGATCGATAATGACATCATATATCAAGGAAACGCTCGTGTTGGTTAACAGCCGCTCGATATAGCTGGAATTCGTGTAAATAGACATGAACAGGTTTGCAAATAAACATTTTAACGTTTCTAACATCGTAACAAATCGTAGTTCCTTGTTGGTAAACTACATAAGTTAAATGAACATCTTGGTAACACTGTAGACTTTTATGAAAGTGTTATAGGGATGTGCATAGCATCAATCAATTTCTTACCATAACTGTATTATTGTCCAGTATGGTAATTTAGCATAAATGTGCTTTGGTCAGGTTTTTGTCCATTTTAAGAGGGCACTGCGTTCAGATGTTTACCACCAAGAATTAGGCATTTATTAACTGTCTCACAGTCTGTGTGTGTGGAAGTTCTGTGTGTGCTTATGCATTGTAATAAATCCAAGCTGTAAACGGGCATTTCGAGTAGAGTAATATGTCAGCTTATTCAAAGTTTCTGTGAGGTTTATACGCATTTGTAGAGATCTGTATGCCCACGAATAGAGGCATATAATTTTCAAACTATCTGTCACTGAGTCATTACGCACTTTTGGGTTTTCGCTCTCTAGAAAAAGCAGTTCTTATCTTAAAACTTAAACGAAATGTTTATTTTATGCTTTCCGGTGGTTTATAGAGCAGTATCAATGAATTAAAACTTATAATTCACTTTTTCAAACAGACAAAAAATTACAGTGAAAATCATCGATAACTTTCACTGTTTTACTGTGAAATGACGTCATTTTTTTACAAGAAATAACGTCATTATTCCAGCAAAATTATCCAGTCAAACTTATAAAATGTACATTAACGGTGACAAAAGCATAAAATAAAAAGAAAATGTGTTGGATTCGGTGGAATATCGATTTTAATTCATTGTGGTCAAAGAAAAAAATATATTTTCACTCGTGGCTGCGCCACTTGTGAAAATATTATTTTCTATGATCACTCCTGAATTAAAATCTATATTTCACCGAATCCAACAAATATCCTCTATGTATTGGCGTAAAATAAGATATAAGTTCAATACCAGCTAAATCCCGCCAGACATTTGAGTTATTGCCCTTTGTTAATTTGTGTTCTATATTCTGTCCGGAACTTATCTCGCATAAAACGAGTTATCAATTTTAAATTTAATAGGTATGTATATCTCATTATGGGGATATGCAGTGCATAATACTCATGACTTCTTCTTATAACTCCTAATTGAATCGCCTATTTTTAATGTATGTACTTCAATTTTGTGCGGAGTTTATCGTCAAAACTAAAAGAGCATATTTTCAAAAGTAAACAAGTTATAAACTTGAAACTGAATAGGTAGGTGAATCTCGTTTAGGGAATTTACGAACCATAACTGTAGCTAATCCAGTATATGTTTAATTATTGCCGTGTGTTAATTTGTTTTCTTAAATGTTGTCCGGAGCATATCTTTAAAACGCAATAGATATCAACTTCTTAGGAAGGCAGATCTCATAATACAAGCTTCGACATATGCTTCTTGCTCCCTAAAACAACATAAACAGGGGCGGATCCAGGATTTTGATTAGAGGGGGCGGGATATTGAGAGATTTGCTGGGGTTCCATGGGGCAGTTAGGGCCCCTGGTGGGTGCAGGGTAAAGCCCTGCTAGGGGTCCAGGGGGGGCGAAGCCCCCTTTAAGCTCCACGATTTAAGTGATTTTGAAGACTTTGACAACCACTTCTCGAGCATGTCACGCCTTATGTACTTTCATCAAAGTACCTTCTTATAATGCCACAAAAGTGCATAGTTTATACGTAATACTGATGGATATAGCCGGAAGAAATGTTATAAAGAAGAACACACCGACGGTTATCAGGCTAGCAAAAAATCAGGTAGACACATGTTTGTTGTCGTGAAGACGCTGAGGCGACCTGTAAATAAACCTTGAATACACACACGTTATCAGGCTAGTTGCGAATACAGCAGGGAGGGGTAGAGCATGAAAACAATGTTTGTACCTAAAGCAAGATAATGATCAAGATGAAGACGAGATTTTATTTAACTGATTCGTTATAGATCTATCACTCAATTGCACAGAGTATAATACATAGTCCGAAACGCTCTAACAGTCTCACAGTCAGCTAAAACTTGCTTTGATTTCATTTCAATCTCACTTAACTGTCCAACAGTGGGTTAAGCAACCGCATCCTACGAGGGTGTCTTCTCGCATATACAGAGAGTCTTAAGTTAAAACATTAAGCGATTGTCTGTGATAAGTGGGAAATGTTGTGTACGAAAAAGAAGAAAAATGAGTTTAAATAGGTGATTTAGATCTAGTGAAGTGTGACACATCAAATTAATTGACTTTACTTTGGCGATTTTAGGGTGGGGGCCGTACGCCGCGTCCGCCCCCCCCCCCCCTTGGATCCGCATATGATTAATCAAATAAAACATATGACTCATTCGACACAATTATCGCGAAAGACAGCTGCTTATGGAAAACCATGCCAATATGTTTAATTGACTTCAAAAACATGACTCATCAATGGTTTCCATTAGCGTTTGTCTCGCACGCAGCTTAAAATGTGGTAAAGCGATAGGATGTGTTTGAATAAAAAATACACCGTCGTGTTAGACATGGCATTCAAACGAGATCAGAAAGTTTTCTTATGTTCATCAAGGAAATTTCTTAACTATCATCATCACCATCATCAAGACGAAAATCTTTGTTAAACCTTTAGCCATAGCACCGAATAGCTAATGGAAAAGGCCAATTACGTAAATTTTATGATTTGATACCAGAAACCACGGAACCAACGAGAAACAGAAGCTAATAAAAAGTAAACCAACAGAGAAATTTCTTGGGCATCATCGTTGTGTTCCGATGTGCATCAGTTCCGTTCAATAAATAGCTAAGTTGCTTTAATGAAGTTAAGTGTGTTACCGAAATGTGAGTATTAGCTATTGGATATTTTCGGAAACATCGTAATTAAATAAAAACATGACACTTTATTGAGTGCAAGTAATGTCTGTTTCAGTAATAATTATGCAAAACAAACTAGAGACGCTCATTATATGAATGTGGTAGTTTATATGATAAGATTATACGCGTGTTGATGATGATGTTGACGACGATAAAGGTTATGATGATGTCGGTTAACCCTTTGCATGCTGGGAAATTTGTCGTCTGCTAAAATGTCGTCTGCTGAATTTCTAAAATTAGCATTTTCTTTAAAAAAAATAATTCGAATACCACTATCAGAATAGCAAACAGTTTGGATCCTGATGAGACGCAACGTTCTGTGGCGTCTGATCTGGATCCAAACTGTTTGCAAAGGCCTTCAAAATCCGGTTCCAGCGCTCAAGGGGTTAAATAATGGTCACGCCTGAGTCGATGGCGACTGAGAATGAAGATTATAAACATATATGCGATATAAAACACCTACGACCCATGATATAAAACACTATGGAAATGTATATATTTCTGAATTATGAGACAACTGAATTAAATTCGCAGTTAAATAAGGTTAACATGATAACCGTGCTAACACTAATAGCCGGTTTAAGATCCCATCCGTACTTACGTCAGACAAACATTTGGAGTTGCACTAAAAAACGATATATATAAACGATAAAGAATTTATATTCCGGAAGCAGTATCGTTATAGCATCTTAATATATTCGTAATCAAATTAAAATCCAGAAGAATTATATCTTCTCTGTAAGTAACGATCGCATTATGCGTAACGAAAAGGAGTCAATACGTTTCTGTAGCAGATATACTTTCTGCCAACGTAGCACTCATTTGTGGGTTATATAAAGTTACCAACGTCCTACATTACTTATAAATTCTATCATTTTGTTTATTCTCGTGGCATCTGATATTTGGTTTTCGGTTTCAATTTATGCCCTGCTATATTTTTATTCCTGTTTTTTCTTGATACAAACACAAAGGAAGAAATAATATCAAACACAACGTTTAAATAATCGAACACATTTGGTGACCTAATTGCTGGGTGAAGCCTGTGTTGTCTTCAAGTTTATAATCCGAATAATCCAGTAAAATCGCCGCCTCAATATTTCCAACACCGTAAGTTTCGACTCACCTGCAGAGAAAATGTGTCGTTTTCTGAGAAAACTGGGCATAATGCAAGTGCGTTAAGTGTCGTCCCAGATTAGCCTGTGCATTCCGAACAGACTAATCCGGAACGACACTTTCCGCCTTTACTGGATTTTCGCTAAGAGTAAAATCATTTAAACGAAACATTCCATAAAAGCGGAAATTGTCGTCCCTGACAATCTGGGATGACAATTTACGCACAAGCATTATGGCCAGTTTTCTCAGAACACGACACAGATAAGCATGTTAAGGAACAAACGGAGCCGATCACATGGTGTAAAGCGCTCAGGTAAAGAACAACTTAAAATATCCACATAACCTCTATGTATCCCCTGGTCCTAATGACGTCTTCTTCAAATCTCGAGATTAGCCATTTCTGACGCTATCTAGTAATACATCTTGTTTATATTTTCCAATGAAACCCCGGGGAGGCGAAAATAGCTTCTAACGATATTATACGCGTGTTTATTTAGTCTCTCGTGGAAATATAAATTAATAATCGTCAACAAAAATAGGTTCCAGTTGTTTGTTCAAATGTAGCTTAGGCGGCTTATTGCTATAAAACATCCCGTATAATCGTTATTATCCCCCACGCTTTTAAAAGCGTGGGGATATTGTATTGATCTCCGCTTTCTGTCCGTCTGTACATATGCTCATAGCTTCCATGTGTGTAACTTTCAATGTTCTAGTGCTGATAGTGTAGGAGGAGATAGTGGAGAATGGGGGTTGTGGTGGGTCAGAGATTTTCACTCATTTTTTTAGATTATTTTACATTAACTTCTTCATTTCTGCACTGATTTATTTCAAATTGATACTGAACATCTCTTATGACAATACGGTCAATCTCAACTATGCATGGCCTCTTTACAAA
Organism: Dreissena rostriformis; assembly: GCA_007657795.1. Lineage (NCBI taxonomy): Eukaryota > Metazoa > Mollusca > Bivalvia > Myida > Dreissenidae > Dreissena > Dreissena rostriformis. The sequence continues at coordinate 191,677 of VMBQ01002194.1, forward strand.
CCCTGGGACGCCCCGCCCACATAGACCACGCCCACCCCTAATTTTGTTTTAACACGACTTCTTCATTTATTCATCAATTGACTTCAAATTAATACTGAACATCTTTTATGACAACACGGTCTATCTCGACCATCCATGTCCACATTACCCACCCCATGGCCATTGATAAAGGTAAAGGCAGCGTGGTTCCCGTCCTCTTTCAAATTTATCGAGAGGTGCACAGGAACTACTTCCCCGTACCCCCATTTTTTTTTCGTACCCAAAATTGTTCGTTTCCATTTATTTTTTTTCCTACCCAATTTTTTTGTGTTACCAAAATTTTTTTTCGTACCCAAATTTGTTTTCGTACCCAATTTTTTTTTTCGTTCCCAATTATTTTTTCGTACCCAAATTTGTTTTCGTATCCAAATTTTGTTCGTACCCATTTTTTTTTTCCTACCCAAATTTGTTTTCCTACCCAAATTTGTTTTCTTCCCAAATTTGCCTTTTTACTATAACTTCTTCATATCTACACCGATTCACTTCTAATTCATACTGAACTTCTCCTATGACAATACGGTCAATCTCAACTATGCATGGCCCCATTACCAACCCTGGGGCGCCCCGCCCACATAGACCACGTCCACCCAAAATTTTGTTTTAACACGACTTCTTCATTTATTCACCAATTGATACAAATTAATGCTGAACATCTCTTCTGACAACACGGTCTATTTCGACCATCCATGTCCACATTACCCACCCCGGGGCCCCACCAGCATAGGCCTTGCCCACTCAAAATTGCCTTTTACTATAGCATCTATGCGGCGTGGGGATACGCGTCGGCCTCTGTCGCGCACGCTCTAGTTTTAATATATTATTTGATTGAAGGCAGATGGAAGACGGAATCACGAGTAGTGATTATGACCAAAACTTTCAATATAAATTTCTTGACATTTGATCAAAAATAAAATATGTTTGATTGAAAAAACATCCAATTTGTGTGTAAAACATGTGTTAACGCCCTTCTTGGATGTTTCAATATTCATTATTAACGTGCAAATGTTCTATGTAATATGTAATGCAACTGCCAGCAAAGGATGCTTTTATCTCAGACAAGTCACTCACAAACGATAAGCACACATTAACCCTTTGCATGCTGGGAAATTTGTCGTCTGCTAAAATGTTGTCTGCTAAATTTCTAAAATTAGCATTTTCTTTGATTTTTTTTTCAAAGAATACTATCAGAATAGCAAACAGTTTGGATCCTGATGAGACGCCACGTTCTGTGGCGTCTCATCTGGATCCAAACTGTTTGCAAAGACCTTCAAAATCCGGTTGCAGCACTCAAAGGGTTAAACATGCAAATGACGCCAGATTGTGTAGATCTGTGTGTTTATTAGCGTTGCATTTGCATTTAAGATTATTGAGTTTTACCCAGTTCCATCAATATTATTTCACATGTATAGTGAGCGGGGCAGTTGGTGTTTGGCTTATCTGTAGAAATAAGATTACTTCATATGGAATAGGCAACTGTAGAAGCAAAATAGATGTGTTCTGTCTTAGCTCAATCACGTTAATAAATTAGTGTATTTATAGCAAAACTAGCAACATTCAAACAACGATTTTAATAAAGCTGGTCAACAAAAGGATACTAATCTATAATATCATAATCTTGATGTGACAGATACATGTACCGCTTAGACCACTGAATGAACATCCGGCTATTGCCAATGATATATTAAGTGATTATATTTTGTTTAAAATGCAGGAAACGTAGATCTATACAACGACTTACATGGCATATTAATTTATCTAGTTAACGAGTAATTTGTCCAAAATTGTATCTCTTCCTAATCACAAAAATCTTCGAATCGAAAATAGTGTGAAAGTCAACGAGTGGAATATTTATCCAAAATCGCCGTGTTGAATTCTTATACTTATAAACAATGCCGTCTGTTTTCCATGCGCGTAGGAGCCAGGGCCGAAGGGAGCTTAAACATATTTTCGAAAATCATGATTACTTTACGAATAATTATATATGGTCTGCGATTGTTATGAAAATATGTCCGAGGCTTCAATTACATTTCGGCCGAGCCATCGGTAGACACGAGGCAGTAAAAGTGATCAATAAATCACCGAACGAGGTGTTGTGTAGCCTCGGAGAAACGGTGGATTTCTGCTTTTATTCTAACTGAAACACGAGGTAATGACTACAGTTATAATTTGAATAGCACACTGAGAAATTTTCAATATAAATACATCCAGAGAATCATAGCTACAAATAAATATCTTTTTAAATGCAACCTATCCAACACAAATCTATGTGATATGTGTAGTGAAAATATTGAAACAATAGAACACCTTTTCTGGGAGTGTAAACATATTCAAACTCTTTGGAATCAATTGACAACCTTTCTAGAGAAACAACAATTAAAAGTTAAGCTATCTCTCTTAGACATCAGTTTAGGGGTAAATAGCTTTAAAATACAAGAGGTTAGTAACGCTGTGAATTACATTATTATATTAATGAAATATTTCATATTCAGCATGAAATACAGAAAACAAACACCTACAATGAACTGTTTTATCAATTATTTAAAACTGAAGATTCAAATTGAAAAAGAAATCGCCCTCAACAATGATACACTTCATATATTTGAACAAAAATGGAAACACATTAAACTTTCANTAGTAGAAAAAGGCACGATAATCCGTGCTTTACATCGACACTCAAAAGAAAAATTGTCGGGAAGGCATATCCCTCCCACAATCACCCCACCCGCGGCAACAATGTCCGGAGCTTCTTACGCACCTGTATTTTGATAAACGATGTACCCAACGCTCATGAATGTAATTAACGTCTGTTTTACCACATATCCAGGTATCGTCTGCCATGTTTGAAAACACCTCGCTCGCGTGCTCATCTCGCGCGCTATGACGTCATGTAAAGAAGACACGTACTCCTCGAGATGGGAAGTGCCAGGTCTTATCTTAACAGAATCAGGGTGTTGACTTCAGCTTGATATAAACTTCTTTGCCGAATCCTCCCGGAAAACAGTATACAGTAGTTGTTCGTAATATGTAGACCTGTGTTGTAAATATGTAGCTTAATTTCTTTACGAAAGTGTTTAGTGTTATACGCTGTGCGTTTTGTTTGTTTGTGCAAGGTGTACATGTGCAGTCATTTAGGATAACTTCGACGCATAAAGAAAATTTAATTATTGAACAATATACAAGGATACTGGCAAAATACATAAGAGTGTGAATAACCTCTCCTGACATTAATGGTGCTAAAAATCCAAAGGTTGTGAACTTTATGAAATTCAGATGAAGGGGATTATTTAGAATGTAACTGAATTGGATGTTTTCTTTGTAAATATATAATATGTTTATAGATTTAATAGCATTTAAAATTAAAAAACAAAATGGCTACTGGACATAAACTTGTCAAAGAAATAACCGACCAATTTTTGCATTGTAAAATATGCTACGAACCATACAAGGAACCAAAAACGCTGACTTGCTTGCATACATTTTGTGCGGACTGTATTCAAAAACACGTTGACTCTGACACGAACAGGAGTTCGCGATTTTTACTTTACACTCGATATATAACATGTCCGTTGTGTCGAGCAAAGACGGAAATTCCTTCGGGTGGCGTGCGCAGACTACAGGACAACTTCCTGTTGTCCAGTTTAACGGACGTTATTGACCGGAAGCGAGTTGGAAAATTCCCTCCGTGTGAGATCTGTCCCGGAGAGCGACAAAGGGGGAACAACTACGCGAGTCACAAATGCTTAGACTGCGCCAAATTACTCTGCAAAACATGTGTCAGTCTACACACGACGACAAAAGTAACACAACACCACAGTTTAATTGACATCGAAGGGGAGAAAGACATTGAATGCAAAACGCATCCAGAGGAAATAGTCCGTTACTACTGCGAACCATGCGACGAATGCGTGTGTGTCGTCTGCACTTTTCAGGAGCATAGGGACCACGAGATTTGCTCCTTTAGCGACGGGTTTTCGAAATACAAGGACGGATTGGACAAGCTGCTGACCCGATGCAAGGAACGCTTGACCGATGTCCAGTCCAGAGTGACCACAATCAACAACGTAGAGACGGCGCTAAAGGAGACGCGAGAGAATATTCGAGACCTTGCCATTAGCTATATAGCGCAGGTAATCTAGCGAGAAAATCGAGATCTTGCCATTAGCTATATAGCGCAGGTAATATAGAGAAAATATTCGAGACCTTGTCGTAAGCTATATAGCGCATGTAATCTAGAGAGAATTTTCGAGTCCTTTCCATTAGCTAAATAGCGCATGTAATCTACGGATTTGTGAATGAAGGTTGAGGTTTCAATATCGGCCATCACAGACAAAAAGGTCCTATCAAAAAACATGCAAAAAGAATGCTGATAAGCCATTTATATATCGTAGCAATGATGTAAGACCAATTTACCTACACCTAAACGCCTGTTGAAACTATCATGTAGAAAACTTACCTAAACGCATAGTTATGTTAAAATATGCAAAAACTTGCATTCAACAATAACTTAATTCGAGTCATATTATGTCACATGTTAGCTGTAGGTTTTAAGTATATATTGTGTTACTCGTTTACATAACAATATAATTTAGTCACGCAATGCCATGCTAGACCAATCACCAAGTGCCTAACAACACGTACACGCAATTGTAATAGTTTATTTTCAAAACAGAATCTGAATGTGTGGAATAGTTTTTGAAAACATGAGGAAACTATAAAAATGGAACGCATTCATAATATAAGAAAAATGCCGTGCGTGTTCTTTTCTTCAAAACTGATGCTTTGTTTACCACGCAATAGATCGCATGTCTTTAGCATTGTTCATCGCATTCCACGTGCAAACATCTAATAAACGTAGATGTAATACTTCCGGTGTACAGACGCATGCTAGATTAGTTTATCGCGGGCTTATCATCCACTCAGAGATGGTGTGACTGTGTGCGAGATATGAGCGGCTTTCATGGTGCCGAAAATGCGGATGTCTTAATAACAAACGATGGTTTTTCTTGCCTACTATCAGAACGACACAATTATTGCATTCCCGCGAGTTTGTTGCATGCGTTTCTGCATATTGCAAGACACAGAGACAGAACCTTTGGTCTTACCTATACAAATATACTTTAATGTGTCGCGTTCTGAGAAAACTGGACAAAATGTTTGTGCGTAAATTGTCATCCCAGATTAGCCTGTGCAGTCCGCACAGGCTAATCAGGGACGACAATTTCCGCTTTTATGCAATTTTTCGTTGAAATGATGTCTCTTCTAAGCGAAAATCCAGTTTAGGCGGAAAGTGTCGTCCCGGATTAGCCTGTGCGGACTGCACAGGCTAATCTGGGATGACACTTTACGCACAAGCATTTTGCCCAGTTTTCTCAGAACACGCCACTAATCAGCAGAGATATGTTTCATGTCATTATGACACATATTTATAAGCGTTCATTTTGCCTCAAACAAATGCAAACTGTGTCTTCAAATATCGGACCAGGATAGGATTATGGATACTGAGAAAACTGTATTAACATTGAATCTTAAAATCATACATGAAAAAAAAAATTCATTTATGTCGATACAATTATACAAGATCAATTGGTGCTCATTTGAAAACAGGTAACTTGAATCGTAATTAATTCTGCTTTGTACATTAAAAAAAGTGTTGTTATATATAATATATGGAAACATGTTTATGAAAACCAAAAGTTTGCAATGTACTTTTAAAACGGCGTTTTTTCTTCCAGAGTAATTTTGCTGATTAAATGATAAGAACCCACAGTGTATCCACATTCCACCTCATCATTACCTGGCAAATATTATCTGTTAACGCCTTGAAACCGCAATGCAAGTTATCTTAACTTGACAATACCCCTCATATAACATTGAAGGCATCCTCGCAAGAAATTAAGACTGACAGACGGTATTAACTAGGCATGTATATTTACATTCATTTTTTGCTAGTAACATTCTGAGATCGGATTAAACTGCTGATAAATCAGTATATAAAGTGCATTTTAAACTTTGTAAGGGAGCTGATCATTAAACACGGTCTGTTTACCTTGTAAAGGAAGCAGGCGTGTGTACACTATAGTCACAGTCACCGTCACCAATATTGTTATCCTTCAGATATTGTGCTACAAGACTTACACAACAGGTACCGAAGATCAATTGGTATTAAGATATTCCTTAATAACACGTTAGGCTTGAAACGAATATGTATTTCGGTATTATTGTTTTTATTAAGAAGCAACCATTTAACATTCAAACCGTTTTATGTTCCCTCAAGAATTTGTAAAATTAGTATTTAAATAAATTTGAATAAAAAATGCAAGGACGCATGTCTTTTTCATTCAATCATTGTGTTATCTAACACCCGAAACAGGTATCATTTTTGGAAATACTCGCGAATTCAAGACCATGCGTGTTTGAATTCAAATCGAGTCACAGGTGAGGCTTTTGCCAGGCATCCATACCATTTCTCCACAAAACTGATAAGGTTTCGTTACCGCTACATATAATGACACATCCACATTCAAATCTAATTATCTTTGCCATGCTTGTCTAAACTATTAATACTAAATTGCCCGTAAGGTCGGAACGTTTGTTTACAAAGCAGCAACTTTCGTGCTGGGTACGCTTTTTAGCAAGATACGGAATGTATGTTTATATCATTAGCAGATTGTGTGTTTTTTTGGCTGTCCTACACTGTTGCTATTGGAAACTTTTCAAGCTTTTGATGTTGCCGGAAACATATGTCATTTACATCACTAATGTCTTATTGCCATTGTTATTGTATTATAATCAATCTTTCAAATACAAGAAAACGCTTGTCTACATGTATTCTACATGTACATTGTAGTTAAATGGGAATTTGAATAGCTTAAGTGGACTTAAATCTCGTGTTATGCTAATGATATACATGTACTATATATATCACTAATTGTTTATCATACAAAAAAAAATGCGATTAATGTATGCATCTCAATTTGATGCGTTTTCAAATTACATTTCACTTTTATTTTGTGTTTAAACTGTAACAATTTCTGTCAATTCTTAACTTTATTTGCTGCCACCACCTTATTGCTCGGAAAATAAAACATAAATCAAATCTGCTTAAATTACTTTATTTACACTGTCTTAATCACGTATATTATACTTTGTTTCACTTGCTAAACACTTCAAGGTATTTTACTGCCCAAAGAAATTATATATACTATGTGCAATTATAAATCTAGTCCATCCCCACAAGTCACCTTAACTCACAAGCTTCCGACCAAAACCAACAAGACCCAAACGTGTGGGTATACCTGACATACTTTTGGGGTAATTTATTCTACTTAAAATATTTGTTAAATAGGAAATTTAATACTTTGTGTCTCTCGCTTACAATTTCTTGGGTATGTTAAAAAAACCATTTAGGGTCTCTTTAGTATCGTTGGTCACGGAGCAAGATTGATAATCATAAAAGTAAATATGGCAGGAAACGGTGTGGAGAGTATATACATCTTATTAATGATAATCCTATTAAAATACCATGCACTATATATCAAATTCCCTCTTTTTCAAAGTCAAAACTGTCAAAATACATGTAGCAACTGTGTGGGTTTCAACATTCTGGTCCAAACGCTATACTAAAATGGGTAAACACATTATATATTCATTTGTTGAATAACAAAAACAGCGTGATGCATATATTCGTTAATGAGCTGTCGCAGTTTACGTACACATATATATATATATGAAGTTGTACATTAAATAATGATTTGTAGTTCAAAAACGTATTCTGTACCCCTGGGAAACTGATTTTCTATTTATGAGAGTTATAACAAGTAATATATATTTTTAATGGTAAATATTCTCAATACGTGGATTAATTTAACGCCGAATGGTGTCTGGCGGTAATGTAATAAACAAGAACTCCATTTGTAATGAACAAAACAAAATACGACCTCATCGTAAGCATTGCACTATTCTTTAAAAGGCTAAACTATTTAAAAGTATAAATTGAACTCTCGGGGTCGGAATGTACAAAACCAGAACATTATACACATTGTCATGTATTGGAGTTACACACTCCTACAAAAATCATAATTGGGGGACCTAGCGAACATTTAGACTGGAATTAATTCATGAAAATAGACTAATATAGTCTCCAAAATAAAACTACTGAAACATGTATACGAGTCACGCTCTGGGAAAACGGATATAATGCATGTGCGTAAAGTGTTGTCCCAGATTAGCCTGTGCAGTCCGCACATGCTTATCAAGGACGACACTTTCCGCGTTATGCATTTTTGCTTAAAATTTGTAAGTCTCTTCTAAACGAAAATCCAGTGTATAGTGAAAGTGTCGTCCCTGATGACTGCATTACGCACATGCAATACGCCCAGTTTTCCCAGAGCGAGGGAAAATATACAAAGCGCATAGAACATATTTAATAATATATGACGAGTTCACTGTTGGATATAAAGCATAAAAAGGGCAAAGAATATACAGTATACAGGGCGCAAAGTAGTGCACAGTAATATATCATATATTAATTGTAGAAAAAATACCAAACTTACATACACTGTAACTTAACATAAAGTAATACATGATTAGTTCAGTGTTCGACAGCACCAGTTTATCAACAAATCAATGAACAGAAAGAAAAAAACAATAATGCGTATACATTTCTTTCTGGAAATATATCATGCGACTTATTTCGGGGTTTCTCAATGGAAGCGTGATGTCTTGTTGAAAGGTAGCGTTGATTCCCACATGTTTGTTAAACCCATTTGCCGGATAGATACAATGGATGGCATCTCATCGTGTGAGTGCTACCTGTTCCATTCTGAACAGACATTGTGTTCTCATAAATCTGGAAACTGCATTAACTGGGAATGTCTGTGAATCGGCGCATGGGATTTTCTGTTTTTGTCTTTTCTCATTTTATCTAACAAGGTTCAATGTCATAATGATTACACCTGTAGAAATCATTTTTGTGGAATAACCAGTTTTCTGCAATCTAAGCATTTCGATCTTAGGCGGAAATATTTGTTCTTGAATCGAAAGATTCGGAAACACCATTGATGGGCTCTGTATATCTTATGTTGAAAAACAGATCAAGACAAATTTTATGGTATGAATATAAATGAAATTTAAATGTCGAGAATATTAATGCGCGATCTTTGCGCGATATAATACTGAGCTTCGTTTGCAAACAATGGTGCCGTACCGTGTGTCGCGTGGAATATCGCGCATTTGTAAAATAAAATAAATTAATTTGCATGAAACGTTAAAAGAATCTCGTCGGATGACAGATGCTTTCATTGTTTTTTTTCGTGGCAATGAAATATTATTCAGGAAACAAAATCTTCTGAAAACGTTTCTGAATCTACACCTTTTTTTGTCTTTTTATCTAAACATCAGTGACAAATTTATCAACTTTAACTTGTAAAAATCTTCTGTATAGATTGAATTAAGACACTAAATTGTAAACATTGTATTCTTTTTGTTTGTTTTTTGTTTGTAGTTTTTTTATTGCTTAGTAACATTTGACTGGGAGTTATGTAAGAACAATATAAAGAGACTAACAGGTAACTGCCCTATCGTTATGTAATATATCAGGCGAGGCATAGCATACAAAGAACGGATATGTATCATACCTGTACCTGGATGTTCCCATTATAAAACAAGTAATGAAATATAACATCTACGAAGCCGCATTTTTTGCTTGAATTAATATGATGTTTTTAATAATCACGTCAAGGGCACTTGTGCTCAATATTTTGTAAAATATGTTTTTTGCTGTTTTTGTTGCTTATTGTGTCTAAAACATATTGCATCTTGGTATCAAATTGGTATTTTTATTATTTATTTTTTAACACATGATTCTATACTGTTGATTCCGAGTTATATTACCTACATCCAAACATCGACGGATATAACAACTTCCTGTTGAACTGATAAAAATATACCAGTTAGCGTTCTATCAAGCAGATGTCAATGTAGCGGTATGATAAAACATTATTATACTTATGTAAAACATTTCATATTTGACATAAAAGACTTATAGTCGGCACCGACTGATGACCCACTTTTCGCCAAGAATGGATATATATTAAGAAGAAACCTCATTGCAAATATAAATACTATTTTAGTGTTGTCATGACTTCACTGGCTGACGCTTTCCGCACAAACATTGACCCCGCATTTCTCACAACTTGCTTTAAACATTCATTTCACACTTTTCAGGTGCGCCAGACGGAACGACAGCTTATGCAGAAGATGGAACAGGAATACGGGTCAAAGGTCGAGACCTTCCTGCAAAACAAGGAGTGGCTGCAAGAAAACCTGGAGGGCCTGCAGACGACATGCAACCTGGCGGAAATCATAATGAACGACCGCGGGGTAATACTAGTAATTATGATAAAGTTAGGTGCTGGTGGGGTGGTAGGGATGTTGTTGTTGTGGTGATCATCACGATTATAATGATGATGACGATGAAAGCGGCGATACTTTAGGCGATGATGATGTTGCTGATTATGCTCGTGGTTTCGATGATGATATGAATTATGATGATGATGATTATAATTGCACTCATAACATTTAATAGTTCATGTAATGCATAGAGAAATTCGATTCGGACCATATTGAACTCATTAAAACTTTTTAAGCGAGGTTGCCGGTTTTTATAACGTTTTTTACATTTTTAGGTGGAGATGTTGCTTCTGAAACGCGAGCTCGAGAACAAGTTGTCGGCTCTTCTGGAGGCGCCACTGCCGGATGTGCCCGACAACATCGCGCAGAGTATCAAGTTCGTCCCCGGCAATGTTAAATTGGGCCATATATCGACGAACACCGAAATGGATGACGCCGATGCGGATAATGACGTAACAATTGGCGGCAAACACGCTCTTCAAGATGAAACCGAACAGCCTCGAAAACGGCGCTGCCTTCTTCGCGATGCACAGACGAATACAACGCCGAGGAATTCGCAACTAGTTCCTGAAATTAAATTTGACTTTGGTAAGCTTAACGGCGAGTTTAGTTCAAAATCTGACGCCAGCGTAAACACGATATGCGGGGATGGCGGGTCCGAGGTCTGTGTCAAGTGTTCGGCGGAACTAAAGAAAGATTTTGGCTCCACCCACTCACTTCCGGTCGTTGATGGGACCGCGCCTGTGATCCAAGATATCATAATCACAAACGATGGAAGGGAGCGTCGCCGACGACGGAGCTTGATTAAAAGCCGACGAGTTCAGACGGACCTTACATTGTCGAACGAAAGCATTGACGAGTTGTTTTCTCCCACAAGAATGTCCAGTCAAGAAAGTCTAAACGGCTCTTTCCGAAAGTTAAGCCAGAACTCGCTTACGGCGGTTGCGGAATGCGTTATCACGGTCTCGACCGGAAGTGACCCTATTGGATTCCCGCCGGAAGAGAAACCTGTGCCGAAACCTCTTTTAGCCATCCCTAGAACGTATACTCGTAACAAGGGAACGAATACGACAGAGGAGATACGAGTTGTAAGGGACAGTAAGTCTGTTCGAACCAATACTAATGAGGTCGATTATCGGGAATCTGCAACTATGACAACGCCGAATATTCGCACAATCGACTCACAGACACCCGATAAGATCTTAGTCCATCAGGCGATTGCCACTGATTACACGGGACAGCGAAATAAGCGCACATCAACACCGATCATAATACAGGTCGACAGTTCCACGTTTATGTCTCCTTTATCGCAAGAAAACAAGTTCACTTGGACAGAGTCGGTGCAAACAACGGAGCGATCTATTTGTACGGAAAATTCTGAAACCATGGAATCTGCAACCGAAACAGTGCCACCATTATCGTGTGACCAGGGTTTCAATATCAAACCGGACGTTCATACGATAGAAATTAACACAGATCCTGTGCAGTTTGCGGACCAATCAGATGTCGCATCGGCAGCTTCCGGTAAGAAAACGAAAGAACGAAAAAGCAAAACAAAGGAAAAAGAAAGCAAGGAGAAAAGTGGCGAAAAGAAAACGAAAGAAAAGAAAGAAAAACGTCAGAAAAAGAAGTACAGAGATTCGTGCATCGGAACAGAACCGGTTATCAGAAATGAGAAGGAGACGTGGACCACGCATGCGCAGATGAAGGAGTCATGGTCAACGACTGTTTCCCTGCAGTTAGTCAATACTGGTACAACTCCTGACAGGCCGGCAACCAGGGAAGCGTCTATAGGAACCAATCCCGTTGTAACGGTTAGTTTGAACTTAGTATTTTTCTAGTTTCATTTATCGTTGTTTATCGGCTTTGAGTTACAACAAATTGGAATTACTTACCAAGTTTGTTAGGCATATCATTTAATTAATTCCACTCCATCAGTTTGAAAAAAGCATCGACGACAACTTAACCCGAGAAACAATAGCTATGCCGAAAGTACTTGATGTGTCTTGTTGTAATTGCCTTGATAAGAACAGCGCTCGCAGTCGCTCTACAATTGAAAAATAATTAATTATCAGATGTTCTGTTTTCGACAATAACGGACTCGCATATTATTTCAATTAACTCCCTTTGCAACATGCAGGGTATACGATTACAATACAAAATAGAACACCTTAGCACCATTTATCCGTCGTTCTTCGTTCGTCGTGAATCGCCCGTCGTCCGTCGTCAACATTCGCCTTGTGAACACTCCAATTGCCGCATTTTTTTTACTAATATTCATGAAACTTAGTGAGAACATGGGCCCAATAATATCCCCGCCGATTTCGAAACTGGGTTACGTTGGGTCAAAATTCAAGTCTACGTCAAATTATAGAAAGAGCTTGTGAACACTTCTGAAGTCACATCGTCATGAAACTTGCTTAGAACATGTGCCCTAATGATATCTCATTCGAGTTCGAAATGTATTAAAAAAATAAAGCCGCCATGGGGGCTGGGCAGTTTCCAGAAACTCGATTGTATGACCTACCGCTATTCAAGTGGGCTGAGTTTTTCTGTTTAGATGGTGGAGATTGGGAATTTTAATACGTGCCGTCGGGTATATATGTATTTCTCCTAATACAAGTATAGCACGGCTGATTCGACCAGCGCAGCAGGAATAAGTGGACTAGATAATTATAAGCCTAGCTGGAACTAAGTAATTCATTAGGCTGATAAAATCTGCATGTTTACAGGCAGATATTTACACTCCCATTGAAAAAGACTTCGGTAACATCACATGACTAAGGTCAACGGTTACTTAACCTTCAATTTGTATCTGCTATTTGCTTTTACATTCAATACTTTATATGCATCTAGTGATTTAAATGTGTGTTCAAAATGAAAATAATAACCATTTAATAGTGAATGCATACGCCATACACTGTAGCACTTTTAAATGTTGTCATGATTTTTATGGTTAGTTAATTCCAATTCAATGTAATACAAAATGTTACCAAAAACAGACAGCATTGGCTCCTCCCATCTCATTTTTACAAAATACTGGGATTTGAATTATTATAGTGAACAATTGTGAAAAAGTCAAATTGTTTGCCCAATCATTATACAAACTGCTCAGTATATTTATTATTATATCTCAGCCGAGATTGAAAATGGTTGCGGTACGTTAGGGAGCGGGGCAGTTTTCCTAATATGGTTTACTGGAACCATGTGAACAACATAGAAATCACAACTTACTATGAGTAGTTGTGCTAAAAATCTCAAAGCTGAGCACCAGTGGATACAATTAAAGTAGGTCGCGATGTCAAAATTAAGAAAACGTTTGTTAATAATCTAGAGGCATCATGAAACATGGTTAGAACATTTGTCCTAATTATATCTCGGCAATGTTAGAAACTTGCTAAGATGGGGTCAAAATCTAGTTCACGAGGTAAAATTAAATGGAATCCTTGCGAACATTCTCGAAGTCACAATTATTGCCCAATCATCACGAAACTTGCCCATTCAGAACATTGGTTTCAATGATATCTCATCCGAATTCGAAGATTGTACCGGTCCGGTGAATAACATGGCACCCTGGGGTCCGGGGCGATGGCAGGGGAGTTTTCCTTATATGACTTTTGTGAAATCTTTGGTCCTCTGGTTTGAAACTGTTTGATAGTTATATAAATAAGGCATACCCTTCATAGAAAGATACGTTGTCTGGTTCTGCATTGTGTATGCTTTTTTTACACACACACAAACAGAAGTGCACGTGCATTTTAGTACGACCGGCGTAACACAGATCGATTTAATATGAGCGCGTACATCTTATTATAATCAGCATAGAAAGTGTGAGATCCTCTCCTTTAAAAACATACTCAAACCGCTGACACCTTTATAAGACTGCTATTCAGATAGTGAATACTAGCATTTCGCGCAGATTTGAAAACAAAGCACGTATAAATCAATATTGGCGTTTTTCTAAGTACAGAAAACACCATTACCCCACAATAAAGTGTATACATTTGTACATTTATCGATTTACTGCCTTGTAGCCTGCATAATCCAGATGTAGTTCCACTATGATGGCTTTTTGTATATACACCTACTTAAAAAATCCAAAACACATCATTTCATCTAGACACAGCCTGTCGAATTTATTTACAAAAGCGTTCCAAAGAGTAAAAATGGTATTCTTTTTGTGCAACACAGGTGGAACAGGGAACACACACGGAAGTTATCACTTTTCAAGACAACTCCTCGGAAACCAACGTCGTCATCTGCGACAACGAGACGTTAACGGAACGTATCGGTCTACAGGACGCACAGACCAGCATCGATCTCTACACGCAGACGGTAGAAACGTTGACGGACAATTGCTACCTCACGGAAACTGGCTGCATGACGGACTCTGAATGGTTCTGGGACCTGGAGCGTGACGTCAACGTCGTTAAGTGTGACGTTTGCCAGGAAACGCGCGCTTTTGTGGAAACGTCAACGTCTCCGATCGAGTGTGCCGAATTTTCGACCGCGATGCAAAATAAAAGCGTTATGAGTACGCATACACAGACAGTAAAACGGAAGTTGTACGATAAATCCGTGGTGACGTCATTTGATTTCGATGACGTACCCGATGGTCTTAAAGGAACTTTATGTAGTGACGTCTCGACGTCAACGGAAAATCTGCCATTCATCGGTCTTCTTAGCGATATGGACTGTGATGAATTGATATTAGTACCGCAAATTGCAATTGACGTCATCAGTTCTGAGGCAGAATACCGGAAAGCGTACGCGTTCTCGTTTCCGCACTCGATATGCGATTCAAGCACGCAGACTATAGTGTCGTCTGCAATCGCGGACTCGGACTTGGACCCTGCGACTTTAGAGCGATTTCTCAAAGCGGCAGTGTCACATACGGTCACGATCGGCGTTAATACCGAGCAGAATTTAACATTCGAAAAGGAAACATGGACGCCATCTTCGCATCAGTTAACGAAAGGAACCAACACTAGTTCCCTCACGGCCAAATCCGACAAATCGACAAGTACGGATTCTTACGTACGTTCAATTAAGGAAAGCTTTGCTGTCCAGTCGCCTAAAATTGAAAGATCCGCTGTAGGCAAAATCATTAAGAATGATATGTCAACGGAAACGGACAACTCCCTTCTTGACGACAAGATGATCGCGTGCATCAACAAACTAAAAATAGTCTCGGAAAGGTTGAACAGTCCTACAACTAAAATGTTCGCGGAGTCAATGCCGTGGGGTCGCCTTGGGGACAAAAGTGACGAATCTCTCCTTAAGGAGCTGGACAGAGTGCCGGATGTGGAACGAAAGAAAACTGTTATGAGTCTCGTGGCAAAATCAAAGGAAATGACTAAAAGCCAGGCACCTAAGACGGAGCCTCTTCGAAGGAAAGCGCAACCTATTACGTCATTAAAGCCCAAACAATCACAAGAGCGTCCAGTTGAGCCGGATAAACAAAAGGATGGACAGCTTGCAATAAAGCGTACGGATTCAACAGAGTCAAATTCGTCAACGGCGTCGAGTAAGGCCGGAAGTGAGAACCCATCGAATCAGAAAAAGCCGTCACCAAGCAACGGAAGTGCAAAACAGGTTCGGAGTAATTCTACATCGGGTCGCATAGTAACTGTTCCAAATCCAACATCTATTAGAAAATCTTCTCCCAGAGCGGCCCCTAAGACGAACCCGAAACCTGACCAATCAAAAGCGCACCCAGCAGAGACCGAACCACTTCCGGGACCCGATTTCTACTCAACAGTCCCTAAAACCCGTCATCCTAAGCATGGATTAGCCAGTATTACGGAAAACGCAAGTATAAACCGACACTCAGCGTCCGGCTCTACCTTGCTTGAGAAATCGGCATCTTCGTCCATGGATAAATCCCTTGACTTTTCGTCACTAAAGATAAACGCTCCCCAAAGGGCGCCGTCTGCATCCCCCACCCCTCCGCGTCACGAGACACAACAAAATGGCCGCCTCTCTAGGCAGGCGGCGGCGGCGAATCCCCGCATCGAGTTACTCGCCTCCTCAGACGGTGAATCAGAAACGCGCAGGCGTACCGGAAGTACTTCTTCTGATCAGACCGACGAACCTTCGCAAGAAAAGAAGGGTTTCATTAAAAAGCTTTTTGGGTCAAAGAAGAAGAAATCTACGGATAAACGCAATTCATCTGCTAGCAAATCTCCCAAACCGGGTCGCAAAGCGCTCGTTGAAACTCCTCAGCCGCCAGTACCGGAAGTGCCGGCAGATAAGCAGAAGGAAAAGCCCAAACCTTTCGTATACATGCGCTCGCGGATTTTCTCCATCGAAGAGAAGGACAACGAGAAATATCACAAGCCGATCGTGAACAAATATTGCATTAACGAAGAAGAGAAACCACCAGTCTTTGATTTTGCAGCGACTTTTACAAAGAAAAAATAGCGCGTGTTACTTTCAGAAGAATTGTAATGGTGTCGACCTTTTTAATATATTTAATTAGTCAGTGTATAGTCATTTGATATAAATGAGATTTTTCTGGTTAAGCGGTTGTTACCAATGTCATATTAATTCATTTTCCGACAATGAGAAATTATCGGTATTAAATGTTAAAAAAGAAAATATATCTCTATCTGTCATTTCATCTTTGAAATATGTTTCGGAATACAAAACAAAGTATGTTTATTAAAGCAATTAATTAATTTTTAATTTTGTGCAGTATATATTAAGTCAAAGTTTGTATAGTGTTCGTCCTTTATATTATTCTAATCGTTAAAATAATATATAAAACCCTTATGTCATGCCATGAGAAAGATGTTTTGAAATTTTCGTCCGAAATAAAAGCAGATGGCAAATTCGTGGAGCGTGCCAATGTTTCTTAAGGATAGGCAGCGCGTGCCTACAGCAATTTTTGGGACAGACACGTGTCGATTTCTGTTGCCAAGCTATCAAATTCACAACTGTCATTTTATGATGTATTTTCTATCTATAGTATAAAACACGTGCGTCAGATAAGATAAGAATCCGATTAAATTACGCATGCAATACTGTTATTATATCGAAACGCAACCCGCGTGGTACTACATGAAGGCTGTCTGCGAAAATGTGCAGGCTTTTCAAGACAACATTTTATCTTAAGCATTTTCGAACTTGTTCACATATAAGATTATTAAAAAAAAAAAATGCAATTTAATGTTATCATTTTACAAATTAAAGCAAAAAGTAGATTAAAGTTTAAAGTATAATTACCAAACAAAATATGTACATATAGATGTATGTAATTAAAGTACAAATACTTGCAACCAGGGTATTTGAACCTTGGTCCTGTGGACCAAACGGCAAACAGCAAACAATACCGGTTAGCAGACGGTCATTTGTGCAAGAACTCTCGCGATGGTATTTAATAGTTAATTTAGTTAACTTACGCGTTTCCCGTGTTGTCAGCACTTTTTTACGAACACAACAGAATCATACGAAATTTTTCCATCGTTTCGCTTCAAAAATGCTTACATATAAGTTTCATATTTTCAGCTGATGACTACGTTTAACCACGACAATATAATACAACTTTATAATTAGTATATGGCTTTGCTCAAGAAATTATTTTGATCCTAGGTTTTCATTTTTTCTTGGTTTAATAAAAATCTGAAAATTGTATAATTGTCAATTTGACACGCGTCATGGGAAAAAAAGGGTCTTATGTCATATGTGGCCAGCGGAGGCCATGACCAATCTGCGCATTCGCTACTCTGTCCGCTTTACAGTCTAGTAAGGTTCCGTCGTCTCAATAGCGGAAAGGATAGCTACTGACCAGAAGGAGCGATTGCGCAGGCTTTTCTTGTGCTTCGCTGGAAGCATATGCCATAACAACCATTTTCGCATGACGCGGCTCACATGAGAACGGAACCCTTCTTTTTTTTGTAATATACCTTTTTCGAAAAGAAATGAAAGTCAAGAATAAAAAAATATTTGTCAGTGTTACCGGTATGTATTCTGATTAATTTTAGGCAGACACATTTAATTGGCAAAATATGGTAAATGCGTCATGTTTGCTGCTACGGAAGTTCATTTTGACATTCTAGGTCTATTCGTTGCTTGGGATTTTTTTCAATATCGTTATAAGTTATATTAAATTGTTTAATAACTTCATTAAATCTGGTTAATATCATTTTCTTTACTGTGAAAATCCTTGCAAGTTTCTGAAAGGTACAATCCAGTCTGGGAAGAAAGTCATTAAGCACCTTTTCCCTCAAGCAGATTAGAGTTTTTCGAATGTTGTGAAACGCCAACGCATTTAGATAAAACACAACAACAGATAAAGCAATTTGATAGCGATGACTTAACTTCGTTCAACATAAATGGTTCAGATTTACACTTCTTTGAATGGAATGTAAAAAAGGATTGCTTTGTTGTGACTTTGCCAAATGTAACGATTCATTCTGCCCAGCTAAATAGAATATCAGATTATTTGTTTTACTTTTGGAAACATAATGTCTTGCGTTATCTGAGTGTTATATCTATATTACGAAGGAAAAGTACACATATATTTTGCTGCCCAAGTCAGGTTATTTTCGTGATGAACAAAATAATCAAGAAGAAGACACCGTTGATGAAATACTTTGATATTTTATGTTTATGTTTCATAAATGTTTATTTACATAATGTTACCAAGTTCCGTTGGCATTGATTGCTGGTGATGTTTAAGATCTAGCTTTACTCAGCAATTTAATAAACAAATACCTGTTTGTTAGGCAATATCTTTTTGCCTGCCACGCAATAATTGTTTTGGAAGTATACATCAATATTTATATTCCAGTTCCATTTTAAATTAAATATCTAGAAACTTTCGAAGCAACAACATAGCATATGATCTATATTATCTTTCTTTTTTCATAATTTGCATTCAAATCTTTATTCATACGTTGACAATCGATTTTTGTTCTGCTTTTTGGGTATACAAACTTGCAATTGCTTTAATTAATAAATGAATAAATAATTATTATAAATTACTTTGAAATAATTTTAACCTTTTCTTTTTCACTCTTTGTTTTAATGCATAAATTGTGCACGTATATGATTATGTGTCGATCTTGAAAACTGTATATCGGTTTCCCTTTTCATTTGGGATATACATGCAGTGATGTTCATTATATAGATTCACGCGAAATGTTGTACACGAACATGAACAACTCGTAATAATTCCATTCAACATTTTATTACTTTGTTAAAGCTGTTTTGAAGATATGGTTTAATTCATAACATATTTTTTCGATCGAATTTACTATTTTTGTGTTTTCTAATCAGATAATGTTTTATGATTTGAACTTTTTTAGTTCTTTTTCATGGATTTCGAGGGCAAACTTATGTTTTTAGGATAACATCACATTTAGCAGCTGCGCATCGAACGATAATAAGTTGTGTTTATATATATATGTTTTTAAGTAAAACAAATTGAATATCAGAGAAGATTTAAACTTTTATTGCAGTCATAGCATCCGCTATCTTATCTTTTGTCTTGTTTCATATAATACCAACTACCGGTATATGAGCCTCAATCTGCGAAAACGTGGTTTAATGCATGTGCCGATTGCACAAACTAATATGGGACGACCCTTTACGCACATGCATTAAACCCCGTTTTCCCAACACCATATATATTTTTGGGTTGTCCCTAAATTTTAGAGCGCTTTTCTTTCACAGTCATCACGACGAACATGTATACTGTGTTTGTTTGAAAAATGGCTTCCTCAAAGATCTATAACCAAACGGAACCAAACCAAAGATCTATAATATTTTTATTAACAGCTTAGTCATGTTTTGGAAATGTATAAAACAACTAACAATAAAACATGGAATATGTGCGTGCATGGATGCAAGTGCTTTAGTATCTAGAATTCCGTATATATTATTAAAGTTTATATTATGATCATATGTTAACTCCTGTATATTTATTCGGATCTGTGATATATTATAACATAGATACCTCTAGATTTTGCGAGGATTAAAAGTGTGACAAAATAAAACTCGTGATGTTGTTCTTGTTTATATTTCACTGACAGTTGCTGATATCATCGAAAATTAATCATATTCATCATCATCATCATCATCATCATCATCATCATCATCATCATCATCATCATCATCATCATCATCATTATTACTGCGATGAGGAAAACGCAATCGCTCTTTTGTTTGCAGTATACTTGTTTTCAACTGAAATGTTATAGTTTGAAAAATTAATAAAATACGGACGATTGCTGTATATCGCTAAGACTACTTGTAAATATATCCAAAACAAGCTGGGATAGTTCACATCACTGACAGTTTCCCACGATTCAAGTCTCCGGTAAACCATTAATAAATAATATACTCTAAATATCTGTTTTTGCAAAAACCAGATAATGCTGTTCGGTTTTCTAAATGAATTTTATATAAAACTTCGTTAATGTTCCATGAAGATTCCACCAGGCCCTAACATTCGTATTTATCTAATGATATTTTTGACGGCTTTAATTATTAAGAACGGGAAGTAGATAGCGGCACCGCAGCGCAGGAACATCGCTGATAAGCCCCGCGCAAGCATTTATCTGATAAGCCCGCTACTGTATGTACGGATGATTGAGCGGTATATGAAGGTAGAACAGATAAGATCAAAGCTGGGCGGTGTTAAGGTAAATGTTCTAAGGACACCTGAAGCCAGGCATACTTTGCGTCTGTTATCTTCTGTGGAACATCTATTAAAGTTGTACGTGTCGGGATGTTAAACTAGATAGGGGCGGAGATTTTTATTGCTTAAAGTATGAGTACAGTTTGAAGTTTATCGCCAATTGAAAATCAACCCTTTGCATTAAAGATTATACTTTTCAAACGTATTATTTTCGATACAGAAATTGCGTTTCGGATGCATATAGAACGAGAGCGCCGATGGCGTTGAAAGCCTATTTGCAATATACAGTGAAGTTTCTGCTGAAGTAAATGTTAACCCTTAACCTGCTATGTATGTAATAACTGATAAGCCTCATCACTGCTGAATAAATTTCTATAATAGAGGCTGATATGGGTGGTCTATTTCAAAAAGATGCATTTCATTTATTATAAGACATAAGTTTATAAAACCTATATTTTTCTTATTTGTCATTGACTGAAGATTATGATTGTAGTTTTAAAAGTTTGATTTTGTGTTGGTTTTTTACCTGAAAATGTGTATTAATTAATAAAGCTTGTAAGAGAACAAGTAATGTTCAGTAACCTTTAGTTTCTGTACATTTTAAAGCAATTTAATATTAAATCAATTTATATTTTGTTACAATTTTTAGTTACAAATGAAAGATAATCATTTTAAATCTAACTATTAGCAGAGATTCCAAAATCTGTATATGACCTGTATAACAGCCCTATATGTATTGTCATTGTAAGCATTCCAATTTCCAGCAAATGTTACCTCTTCCCATTTTCTCATTCTTCAGTGTTGTTTTAATGGGCCATTTAACTTTGCAGAAGCATAGTTAAATAGCACAAGGTAATTAATCAAGGCATCATCAATTAACAATTTCGAGGAATTTAATGGCTCCTGCCTCTCCATTTTAACGTTCAGATGTGTACGACTTGTTGATGCCCATTAATGGGGGACTCCTATGTCCACCCATTCTCTACATCAAATTGATTTAAATCGGTCAATGTCTGGCTAAAAGTAAATCTTTTTAATTTCAATTGACACATCTCTATTACTTTCAAAGTCTACTTCATCAAATCCATAAAAAGGCAGGTCAGAATCCATGTCAGAATAATCAGAAAATATTCATCGTACTCCGTCATTTTTTTACACATTTTCGAAGAATGAAAGTGCTTCATGCCCCACTTCCTGTTTGGCATATGTAAATTTCTATTTATAATTAACCAATAAAATTTTACATATCCATAAACCAGTGCCTAATGAATTCAGTTATGTAAAGATCTGACCTCTCCAAGAAGTAAACAAAGGAAATAGAAAGTAGTTGTGAGGTCACTATCAACAAGAACAGAATTCTTTTACGAACGAAATTTGTTTTAGTTTCTTAGAACGTTTTTTCACGTAGAAAAAGGTCTTAGAAAAATTCACTAAAAACGACGTAAGCAATATTATTGGAAGAAAATATATAAAAAAAAGTTTCTTAATGAAAAATTGTAAGAATTACCAAATACTATATTAAATATCTATTTCGTCTGCCCAAAATCAGGTAAGGCTTCATAAAAGACAACCATTCCAACTGTGATTTCCAAATGTAGTTTTAACAAAAGCGTATCAAATAGGCTAAAATTTCTCATGTACACATATCATTGAAGGAAACAGTACTAATATCAACTTATAACATAAACAGTTCTGTACTAAACGATATTAATGAATAGTTTTTTTCCAGACAACGTTTTAGCCTTTGACAGAAGGAAACGAATACCAACTAGTATTTTTCATAAAATACATACCTTTGCAATGTTGTTTACACATGTACACACTGACGCGCATTTATGTACTTTTGAAGAGGAAAACAAACCCGACATTCTGTTGAATATATTAAAGGTAGCCATATGTATATGATTGTTGGTAATTTTTCCGACCAAGTGTGCATAGACGCTATCATGAATAAGAAATATCTTTGAAAAAGATATTCTACATACGTAACATTATCGCGCACAATTGAAGCAAAAATAAATTCGAACATTAATATTTAAAACAGTTTCACTAATAATTTAATAGACGTTTTCAGAATAGCGGACACTACTAAAGCAAGAATGATACATCATCAAATACCGGCATGTTTCAATCAACAGTATTTGGACCATCTATTGTTCATGAAATACCGGTAATAATAATTGCGACAATAAATGACTTTTAAAAACTAAAACTGCGTTGAAATAAATATTGAGTTTTCGGTTGTTCGGTAAAACATGATGACAAAATGATAATTTACTTCACTCTCGTACCTCAGATTGCGGACCTCGTGTTTCTTTTCAAGGCAAAATTATACCTTTTTGTTCGTTTTTTTTCTTTATGTTATAAAAAACGGAAATGGTTAAATTGTCAATTGGACACTCGTCATGCGAAAATGGGTCTTATGCAATATGCGACCAGCGGAGATCAAGACCAGCCTGCGCATTCGTTATTCTGTCCGCTTTATAGTCACGCAAGATTTCGTGGTCTCATAAGCCGACAAGGTTGATTATCTGGCCGCATATGTCATAAGAACCATTTTCGCATGACGCGGCTCAAATGAGAACGGAACCCTTGAGTGGGTTTTATTTTAATATACCTTTTTCGTAAAGAAATGAAAGTCCAAAACTTAATCTATCTGTTAATGTTATGTGTTCTGATTATTTTTTGTAAGACACATTTCAATTGTGAAAATATTGTGAGTGTGTCATCTTCGCTGCTACGGAAGCTCGTGTTCTCAGTCTAGGTCTATTCGTTGCTTGGAATGTTTGCAATATGGTCATAAGTTATATTCAATTGTTGAATAACTTACTTAAATCTGGTAAAATATATCATCTTTTTACTGTAAATATCCGTACGAGTTTCTGAAAGGTACAATCCCGTCTGGGAGGAAGGTCATTAAGCACCGTTTTCCCTCAAGCAGGTTAATGTGTTTCAAATGTTCAGGTATGCAAACGTTTTTAGAAAAAAGAACAACAAGAGATATAGCAATTTAGATAGCGATGACTTCACCTCTTTCAACATTAATTGTCCAGATATACACTTCTTTGAATGGAATGTAAAAAGGATTGCGTTGTTGAAAATCGGCCAAATATTACAATTTATTCTGCCTAGCGTATCAGATTATTTGTTTTACTTTTGGAAACATAATGTCTTGCGTTATCTGAGTGTTATATCGATATTACGAAGGAAAAGTACACATATATTTTGCTGCCCAAGTCAGGTTATTTTCGTGATGAAAAAAGTCAAGAAAGCCACCGTTGATGAAATACTTTGATATGTTATGTTTATGTTTCATAAATGTTTATTTACATAATATTACCCAGTTCCGCTGGAATTGATTGCTAGTGATGGTTAAGATCAAGCTTTACTCGGCAGTTTTATGAACATGAACCTGTTTGTAAGGCAATTTGTTTCTGTCTGCAAAGCAAAAATTGTTTTGAGATTATGTACATGTATCAATATTTATATTCCAGTTCCATTTTAAATCAAACAGCTACACACATTCGAATCAATAAAATAACATCTTTATCATATTATTTTTTTCATAATTTGTACAAATGTGTTGCATTCAATTATGTATGAATACATTGACAATTGATTTTTGTTCTACTTGTTGGTTATAAAAGCTTGCAATCGCTTCAATTAATAAATGAATTAATAATTATAATAAATAACTTTAAACTAATTTTAACCTTTTCTTTTTCACTACTTTTTAACTATACCGAAACATAATTATTGGTGAAATTTAAGTAAAATAAATAAAATGGTATGACTGATTTTTGTGTATGTTTTAATGCATAAATTATGCACGAATTTTATAACGTGTCAATCTTGACTACTGTATATAGGCTTCCCATTTCATTCGGAATATACATTCAGTGATGTTCAGTATATACATTTATGCGAAATGTTGTACAGTAGACAAGAACAACTCGTAAAAATTTCATCCAACATTTTATTACTTTTTGTAAAGCTATTTTGAAGATATGGTTTTGTTCAATACTTTAATTTTTGATCGAATTTACTATGTTTGTGTTTACATATCAGGTAATGTTTTATGATTATAACGCTTTTATTTCTTTTTACATGGATTTCGAGATTTTTGTATGATAACATCACATTTAGCAGCTGCGCATCGAACGATAAGAAGTTGTGTTTTTTTTTTTTTTTTTTTAATTTNAACAAATTGAATATCAAAATAGTTTTAAACTATTAATACAGTCATTGCATCCGCCCTCTTATCGTTGGTCTTATTTTATATAATACTAACTATATGAGCCTCGCTCTACGAAAATGTTGTTTGATGCATGAACGGACTGCACAGGCTAATCTGGGACGACACTTTACGCTCATGCATAAAACCCCGTTTTCCCAACCCCCATATATATGAGGGATGTCACTTGATTTTAGAGCGCTTTTCTTACACTGTCATCACGACGAACATGTGTAAAGTGTTTGAAAATTTGGTTTCATCAAAGATCTATAACTAAACGATTTTTTAATATAATTTCTGTCATGCAACCCGGAAGTCAGTCATTAAACAGCTTAGTCATGTTTTGGACATTTATAAAACAAAAAGCCAAGGAATATGTGCGTGCATGGATGCAAGTGCTGTAGAATCTAGATTACCGTATATATTATTTCAGTTTATATTATGATAATTTATTAACTCCTGTATATTTATTCGGATCTGTGATATATTATAAATAGATACCTGTAGATTTTGCGAGGATTAAAGGTGTGACAAAATAAAGCGCGTTATGTTGTTATTGTTTAGATTTCACTGACAGTTGCTGATATCATCAAAAAAATAATGATGACGGTGATGTTGATGGTCCTGATGCTGACGATGATGACGGTGGTGATGGTGAGAATAAGGAGAAGGAACGCGTGGCCGCAAATGAACATGGGGATGGTGTCGCTGTTGATTTGTGTTGGTGTTGCCATTGATGATGTTGTTAATTATGGTGTTTTTGTCGTTGATCAATTCATGATTAGGATGATGATTGTACTGCTGATGATGTTCATTATAATCATCATCATTATCATCATCATCATTATCATCAATATCATCATTATTACTGCGATGAAGAAAACGCAATTGCTCTTTGGTTTGCAATATACATGTACTTGTTTCTTGTTTTTTAACTAAAATGTAATAGTTTGAAAAATTAATAGAATACGGACGATTGCTGTATTTCTATGAGACTATTTGTAAATATTAAAAAAACGCTGGGATAATTCTCATCACTGACAGTTTCCCACGGTTCAAGTCCACCAAAATAAATAGCAAACTCTAGAGATCTGTTTTGGCCAAAAACAGATTGAATGCTGTTCGGTTTTCTGAATGAATTTTATATAAAACTTTGTTAATGTTCCATGAAGATTCCACCAGGCCCAAACATTCATACTTATCTAATGATATTTTTGTCGGCTTTTATTATTAAGAACGGGAAGAAGATAGTGGCACCGCAGCGCAGAAACATCGCTGATAAGCCCCGCGCAAGCATTTATCTGATAAGCCCGCTGCTGTATGTACGGATGATTGAGCGGTATATGAAGGTAAAACAGATAAGATCAGAGCTTGGCGGTGTTAAGGTAAATATTCTAAGGACACCTGAAGCCAAGCATACTTTGCGTCTGTTATCTTCTGTGGAACATCTATTTAAGTTGTACGTGTCGGGATGTTAAACTAGATAGGGGTGGAGATTTGTATTGCTGAAAGTATACGTACAATTAAAAGTGTATCGCCAAAATTATACCTCTAAATTGAAGATTCGATTTCGCAAACGTATTATTTTCAAAACATACTTTGAGTTTCTGATGCATATTCAAAAATTCTCATGTACACATATGATTGAATACCAAAGTGGGACTATCAAATTATTATGTCATAAACAGTTCTATACAAAACAATGCTTATGAATAGTTCTTCCAACCAACCGTTTAGCCTTCGACAGAAGGAAACGAATACCAACTAGTTTTTTTTTTTTAATACATAGCTTTCCAATGCTGTATACTCATTACACACTGATGCGCATCTGTGGCGTGTTCTGAGAAAACTGGGCAAAATGCTTGTGCGTAAAGTGTCATCCAAGATTAGCCTGTGCAATCCGCACAGGCTAATCCGGGACGACACTTGCCGCCTAAACTAGATTTTCGCTTAGAAGAGACATCATTTAAACCAAAAATTCCATAAAATTGGAAATTGTCGTCCCTGATTATACTGTGGGGACTGCACATGCTAATCTGGAATGACAATTTACGCACAAGAATTTTGCCCAGTTTTGTCAGAACACTCCACTTATAAGTACGTCTGAAGAGGAAAAAATAACTCGAAGTTCTGTTGAAAATATTAAAGGTAGCCATATTGGTGTGCGGTAAAAAATGTCAGAGGTAAAAATGCCATATGTAAAATGCCAGAGGTAAAATGCCAGAGGTAAAAATGCCAGAAGTAAAGTGGTAAAAATGCCATTGGTAAAAATTCCAGAGGTAAAAATGCCAGATGTTATATAGTAAAATAGTATTATATTGTTTTGAGCAATATTTGTATAGGATGTTGATTATTGTAGGAATTACATTATTTCCTTATGTTATTGGTGACATTTATTTCCAATTGAACATGCTATATTAATTATAATTGTCTCACTAATACATGTAGACTGTAATTTTGTTGTTTTGTACTTAATGCATCCTGTTTGTTGTAAATTTATTAGTGAAAAAATTATGATATAAAATGTTCAATTAGAAAAATGTCATCAGTAACATAAACAGACAAGAAACCGTCTGAGACGGGTGATGCTCCCCAAAATTATTTTTTGTCACATTATTGCACTATATATTCAGATAAAAGGAAACGTTTTGAGGGGCAGTACTTTGGACAAAATAATACGATGGATGGTTTAGCAAC